>CM037632.1:1981603-2022473 GCA_015227895.2 Colaptes auratus
TCTCATACCCTTAGCTCTGAGCCTTCCTAATCAGTGTCAGAATCGTGGCTCTTAGCCGATGATACTCATCCTGGTAACCACAGAAACTGCTCGCTGCTCGCTGCTTCCCACTTCCCAACTGATCAGCCCCTTCACTCCTGCCTGCCTCTCCCCCAGTCCCTCACTTTCCCTACTGTTCCCCTCAGGGTGTATTCCTTCTCCACTTGCCCTGCTGTTTCCCTAAGGCTATAGATCTTCTCCACTTTTCCTAGTGCTTCCCTTGGGGTAAGTTCCTTCTCCACTTTCTCCTATCATTTCCCTCAGGGTACGTTCCTTCTCCACTTTCCCTGCTGTTTCCCTAAGGCTATATATCCTCTCCACTTCCCCTGTCATTTCCCTAATGGTGTACTCCTTCTCCACTTGCCCTGCTGTTTCCCTAAGGCTATAGATCTTCTCCACTTTCCCAGTGTTTCCCTTGGGGTATATTCCTTCTCCATTTCCCTATCATTTCCCTCAGGGTGTATTCCTTCTCCACTTTCCCTGGTGCTTCCCTAAGGCTATAGATCTTCTCCACTTTCCCTCAGGGTATGTTCCTTCTCCACTTTCCCTGGTATTTCCCCCAGGGTCTATTCCTTCTCACAAAACCAGACTCTGGCAAAATCTGAGGGTTTTTTTCCTGTTTACCCTTGAACTTCCTTCTCTTTTTGAGTATGGTCCTTGAAGAACTCACAGGCAGTATCATCAAACTCCAGCCCCCACATCAACAGAATCAGTCCCACAAGGAGGAGTGGGGTTGAGGGGAGTCCTGGTGGGTGGCATTATTACATAAGTGACAGCAAATTCAACACCTCAGACGATGCTTTTGAGAGCCACAGTTATGGCTGCTAGGATCAGCCACAGCACTGCTTATGGCTGCTAAAATCTCTGTCAGCACACTCTGGGCTGATGTGCCTCAAGCATAGCTGCAGGCTGGACCTCTGGGGAACTTGAGCAGAGACATCACTAAAATCTCTTACAGTGGCAGTTAAGATAGAAGCACTTCCTGGGAGAGAGAGTCCCCAAGCTAGGGGACTTGAGCATCTCCCCTGGGAAGAGAGACTGAGAGCCCTGGGGCTGTTGAGTCTGGAGAAGAGAAGGCTGAGAGGGATCTGATCAATTCTATCAAGAGCTGAGGGCTGGGGGTCAAGGGGGAGGGGGCCAAGCTCTTTTGGGTGGTGCACAGCAAGAAGCCAAGGAGCAATGGAGACAAACTTGAGCAGAGAAGGTTTCAGCTCAGCAGGAGGAGAAACTTCTTTGGAGTGAGGGTGGCAGAGCCCTGGAGCAGGCTGCCCAGAGAGGTTGTGGAGTCTCCTTCTCTGGAGCCTTTCCAACCCCCCCTGGATGCATTCCTGTGTGGACTGCCCTGGGTGATGCTGCTCTGGCAGGGGCTTGGACTGGGTGATCTCTGGAGGTCCCTTCCAACCTCTCATGTTCTGTGATTCTCTGAAAGCAGAAGTGCTTCAGGAGCTCTGCCTTGGCAGAATGAGCTTCATATTCCACACTTCTTCATTGCATGGATGCCTACAGGAAACCAGGATATGCTCCCACCCTCAGCCCCTAAGCTGATTTTATTATGAGCCTCTTATAAATCCACTGCACTCCCAGACTGTTTGCCATTGGACAGTTACTTTCAAGAGGGAGTGCTAAGAACATTGGTTGCTTTACCATCTTGTGTGGAATTGTGGTATACAGCAGGTATGATGTAACACAGCAAATGCACACTGCACCTTAAAAAGCCTGAGGAACATTTTCATTCACAAAAAACCCCTAACAAAACAGGGAGGAAAGAGGTTGGGAAGGGCAATGCCAAATACTAAGGCTGACAATTTTGGGCATTCATAGTCGAGAAGACAAGATATAAGGAGAAGCTCTCACCCTAAATCATAAAGTAGGTAAACAGTGAGCCACAAAATGTCCTAAAATCCAGATCACAGACCTGGGAGAATTTTCCTGAGCCAATCAGGTCAGCAGAAGGCAGAAACTAACCAGAGCAGAGTGACTGTGTGTGGTGAGCTGTGCTCTGGCACCCGCACCAAGCACAGAAGCTGGTCTCCTGAGCCTCCTGTTTCACTACACTAATGTTCCTGTAGCCTACACTAACACCTTGCCCAGCACTTGGGGAAATTCTTCCAAGGCCTGGGGCAGTGTGGCTGGAAAGCTGCTGCCAGAAAGGGACCTGGGGGTGCTGATGGACAAGCAGCTGAAGAGTAGCCAGCAGTGTGCCCAGGGGGCCAAGAGAGCCAAAGGCTCCTGGCTGGGATCAGCAATGCTGTGTCCAGCAGCAGCAGGGAGGGGATTGTGCCCTGGCACTCAGCTCTGGGCAGGCCACAACTCCACTGCTGTGGCCAGTTCCGGGCACCTCAGGACAAGAGAGATGTGGAGGTGCTGGAGCCAGGGCAGAGGAGGGCAAGGAAGCTGGGAAGGGCCTGGAGAAGAAATCTGATGAGGAGCAACTGAGAGAGCTGGGGATGGTTAGTGGGAAAGAGAGGAGGCTGAGGGGAGACCTCCTGGCTCTCTACAGCTCCCTGCAAGGAGGTTGTGGAGAGCTTGGTGCTGGTCTCTGCTCCCAGGTCATTAGTGACAGAGCAAGAGGGAATGGCCTCAAGCTGCCCCTGGGGAGGTTCAGACTGGACATGAGGAAAGGTTTTTTTCAGGCAAGAGTGGTGAGGGCTTGGAATGTGCTGCCCAGGGAGGTGGTGGAGTCCCAAGCCTGGCTGTGTTTGCAGGTGCTTTGGCTGTGGTGCTTGGGGCTGAGGTTTAGGGGTGAGCCTTGCAGAGCAGGGTTCTGGGTTGGCCTTGGTGATCCCTTTGGGTCTTTTCCAACCTGAGTGTTTCTGTGCCTCTGAGGCTTCTCTTTCCCAGGGGATACTGCCCCTAGCAAGGTGCCCTGGCTCACTTACTAGTGGCAAACACTAGCCAAGGGGTGCTGGCAGGTCTCTAGGATTCTCCTTCGCTAGTCTGGGAGTAGGAGGCTCAAAAATGGTTGCAGAGGCTCTGGTCAGCAAACCAAGATGTCTGCATCCCCCCAAGCAGCAAGGAAAGGTCAAAAACTCCTGAGTGCCACAGGACTTGTGACAAACTTCCACCTCCAGCTGGCTGACAGCTGCTCACTGAGCTCACTTCTGTCATTTCTGGAGCAGGATAGTAAGGAGGGGAGAAGGCAGAGTGCAGAGGGAAACTGCTTTGATTGTCTCTGGGAAGTGACAGAAATGTTTAACCATTGTCATTATTATAATAATAAGCAAAGCAGCAGTTGCAATGTTCCCATCAAAGGGGAGAGTGTAAAATAACTTCTGTGCCATATAATTGTCTGGAAATATTTATTCAGAGGCACTACAGAGCAGAACATAAGTTAAGCACATAGTCTCCCCGAGCAGCCTGATTTATCACCCTCTCCCCCAGCAATGTCACAGGAAGGTCAGGAACAGAGTACCTCTTTTTCTTGTGTCTTTCCAGCCATCAATCATGCTGCCAGCCCCAGAGTCCAGCGAAATTACTAGCAGATAATGCCTGCCAAAGCCCAAACGCTGCAGAGCCAGGGCTAGGAGACAAGATTCCTTTCCAGCTTAGCCCTCTGACAGGAGAACTGCAGTACTGTCTTTTGCTCCATTATGTGCACAGAGGAACCAGGCAACAAGCAGGAACAGCACAGAAACGTCCAATCTCCTGCCTGGTCTGAAGCAGTCACACTGTGTCTTCAGGTAGATCTCCAGCAGCCACCTGAGTGAGCTTCTATCTACAACCAAAAGCAATCTGAAGAGGAACCTGGGACACTCTTGGCAAGCATCTTAACAGAGAAGAGTCACATCAGACAGTGCTGATGGGAGGGGTTTAATGCCAGGCTGTGAGCAACCTGCTCTAGTGTGAGGTGTCCCTGCCCACAGCAAGGGACTTGGAACTGGATGACCCTCAAGGTCCCTTCCCAGCCTGACAGTTCTGTGGTTCCATAAGCAGTGGCTGAATGCACACAGAGATTCAGGCAAAGCACTTCTCAAGTGCTGCTTAAAAACTTCACCCAACTCACCTGTACTGGAGTCTGGAATGAGAAGGCTGGCAGCCTCCTTTACAACTCATCTAGTCTCTCCCCTACCCGAAGCAGAGGCACAGCACTGCCATTGCTGACAGCAATTTGCCCGGGCTGGCTTCTGTCGGCCTCCAGTGATAGGTGTCCTAGGAGCAATAGCATCTCAGTACTCCTCCGAGGTCTGGTAATCAGAGCACTGCCACTCTGGTCTTTGGCCCTGTAAACATTCACTAAAGAGCACCAACAGAGCCATTGCATGTCCTGGAATGAACTCTGGGCACGCAGCTTCGGTACAAACTACAAAACGCAGGAGTCCCTCTTTGCTGCACGCCAGATCAGAGCGGGTTTGATTGGCACCACTGCTCACACAGGCAGGAGCCCAGACTTAAAAGGAGCCTTCACAAGGCATCTCTAAGCCAGCCTTCTCCACACTGAGTCACTGAAAACACAAGACTACAAAAGCAAAGCTTAACCCCAAACCCCACATGTGAGATGCTTCATTGTCTTCTCACTTTGTATGTAACTGTCCTTAGCCACCAGTTCATCAGATGTCAGTCACTCTGCAGCCACTGCCACACATGACAAACTCAGCACATGTTAGAAGCACAGCACCACATGAGCTTGGTGTTATCATCCTGCTGAACTGGAGAGCAGAGGAACAGAGACACAGAGCAGCAAAGACTCTCCGCTGTAGTTATTAGACAAACCACTGGACAGCCACTCTGCTCCAACAGGCTTCTCAGGCCTAGGGAAGCTGCTGATGAGCTGTGGTGAAAAGGCAGTATCAGAGAACCACAGAAGCACTCAGGTTGGAAAAGAGCCTCAGGATCACCAAGGCCAGCCCAGAGCCCTGCTCTGCAAGGCTCAGCCCTAAACCACAGCCCCAAGCACCACAGCCAAACCACCTGCAAACACAGCCAGGCTTGGGGACTCCACCACCTCCCTGGGCAGCACATTCCAAGCCCTCACCACTCTTGCCCTGGAAAAACCTTTCCTCATGTCCAGTCTGAACCTCCCCAGGGGCAGCTTGAGGCCATTCCCTCTTCTTCTCTCACTAATGACCTGGGAGCAGAGACCAGCACCAACCTCTCCACAACCTCCTTGCAGGGAGCTGTCGAGAGCCAGGAGGTCTCCCCCCTCAGCCCCTCTCTTTCCCACTAACCATCCCCAGCTCTTCAGTTGCTCCTCATCAGATTTCTTCTCCAGGCCCTTCCCAGCTTCCTTGCCCTCCTCTGCCCTGGCTCCAGCCCCTCCACATCTCTCTTGTCCTGAGGTGCCCAAAGCTGGACACAGCACTGGAGGTGTGGCCTGCCCAGAGCTGAGTGCCAGGGCACAATCCCCTCCCTGCTGCTGCTGGACACAGCATTGCTGAGCCCAGCCAGGATGCAAAATATTCCTTTTTCACAAGGGTGAAGGTGGAAAAAGACCTTTAAAATGTTTTGTTGTTTCACAGATAGAGATACAGATATAGATAGATAGAGATAGAGAGATAGAGATGGAAATATAGAGATAGAGGTAGAGATACATGTAGTAGCTTATGACATTACATAACACTACAGGCATCACCCCTAGCAAGGTACTACTCTGCTTATGCTGAAGACATGACCTAGGGTGGTGGCTGCTCCAGAGCAAAGAGGCAGTCGATGATGAGAAGCAGACAGGTCTCAAATTGGCAATGAATTATCCCTTGCAGAATTCACACTCAAATTCTCAGAGTGATCCAAAATAATCTCTGCATTAAAAGAGCTTCTAATGAGTCAGACCCAAGCAGCAGCTCCAGATTATGTTATGAAACGTCATGTGTGCTCAGCTGCATCCCGACCTTGACTCGCTCTTTACATCGAGCTGCTGAACTTACGGACAGAGCCCAGCGCATTCGTTTTCCCCTAGGGACAAAGCACCAAATGGCAGTGTAATTGCCAAGGAAAGTTATGGCTCTGCTGTGAATGATGTCTCCCATCAATCCAGCAGCAGGCACACAGGCTCTGTCACAGAGCGACAGGGCTGCTGCCGAGTGAGGAGAGCCCCTCGCGCAGGGGCACCATAAATCCCCTGTCCCACCGCCCCACACAGCCTGCAAGCCATCTCCCTAAATCACAATTAGCGAGGCCAAGCTGGCAGCAAGCCGGCCTGTGCTGTGCAGACAATGGGAATGAGGTGATTTACTTGCTGCTGGCTTAAAGCTCATCCTGCCTCATCTGCTTCGTAGGAAATGTGGACAACACAATTAGCTTCTCATCTGGAAAACTCTGAAGGGGTGGGAGGAGAGAAATGTAGCTCCTCAGAGCAGTGCTGCCCAGGGTAACTCCTCTGTCTGGGCATGGGCATATGTGAAGAACTGCACTCCACTCATCAGCACACACAGGGAGAGGAAGGGGGGAATGGAGCAGAAATAGAAGTGGGGAGATTCAGACTCGATGTTAGGAAGAAGTTGTTCCCCAGGAGGGTGGTGAGAGCCTGGGGTTGCCCAGGGAGGTGGTAGGTCAGCCTCATGCAGCCTCATGCCTGGCTGTTTGCAGCCGGCTGGCTGTGGGCTGTGAGCAACCTGCAGTGTGAGGTGTCCCTGCCCATGGCAGGGGGTTGGAACTGGCTGATCCTGGAGGTCCCTTCAGCCCCCTGACAATTCTGTGATTCTATGAACAAGTTAGGACTCTTCCTCACTGGTTCACTCATTTACCTCCAAAGTGAAGTGTGTAGGTTAGGATCATTCACAGGGAAACTTGCTGCCCACTACCATTCACATTTTCACTTTAGTTGTGGTTGGTTCTGTTAATTCATTGGACCTACCAAGGTCTACACCTGGATTCGGGGTAGCCTTTCCCACAGTGCTCTAAAGGCAGCTCTTTGGTAGCTCTGTAAAGACAGGTATGTTGGACCTTGCCAGGCAAAAAAAGCCCTGAGCAGGGCAACCCACATGAGATGAAAACAACCTCTTTGATCACAGGTTCCACCTCCAGGCTGAAGCCTGCCACTGCTGTTCAACAATGCAGGTTGGAAAAAAGAACATTTTCTCATAGGAAAATAAAGGGCAACCTTCCAAAGAGGCTCTGAGATCTTTAGTATCAAAGGATACCTTGCCATGGGGGCCAAGGCCAGTGGGGTTCTGGGCTGCATTCAGAGGAGTGTCTCCAGCAGAGCCAGGGAGGTTCTCCTCCCCCTCTGCTCTGCCCTGCTGAGACCTCACTTGGAATATTGCATCCAGCTCTGGGCTCCCCAGCTCAGGAGGGACAGGGATCTGCTGGGGAGAGGCCAAGGGAGGGCTACAAGGATGCTGAGGGGACTGCAGCACTGCCTGGGGAGGAGAGGCTGAGAGCCCTGGGGCTGTTGAGTCTGGAGAGGAGAAGACTGAGAGGGATCTGATCAATGTCTATCAATAGCTGAGGGCTGGGGGTCAGGAAGGAAGGGACAGCATCTGCTCTGACTGGGATAGTACAAGGGGCAATGGATGGAAATTACAGTACAAGAGGTTCAGTCTCAACATGATGAAGAACTGGGAGGGTGCCAGAGCCCTGGAGCAGGCTGCCCAGAGAGGTTGTGGAGTCTCCTTCTCTGGAGCCTTTCCAGCCCTGTCTGGCTGTGTTCCTGTGTGCCCTGTGCTGGATTCTATGCTCCTGCTCTGGCAGGGGGTAGGACTTGAAGATCTCCAGAGGTCCCTTTCAAACCCCTACCACCCTGTCATCCCATAAGCCTGTGAACACTGTGGATGACATATTCTTCTCCTACTGACATCACTGCCCTGGCAGGGAGGTTGGACTGGGAGATCTTTGGAGGTCTCTTCCAGCCCCTAACTTCCTGGGATCCTGTATCTACCTCATGCTCCACTCCCAGGGTCGGACTGACAGGACCACATAAGGACTCTGCTCTTCCAAGCAATCAGGAGTGACTTCTTGGAGGCACTGCAATGGCCATGGACTTCCACAAGAACACAACAGGGCTGCACATCTACTGTCAGATATATACTCCAGCAACATTTGGCTTAAAGGCTCATTTTGAGCACTAAACTTAATCAGCATTCAACCCCCCCTATAGCAAAGGATTCAGAGAGGCTGACAGTTTGCAGGGAAGCCTGCTTACTATTATTATGTTTTCTTACACACAAAATATTTGAGGACTCTTCAAGTGACATTCAACTCCACACAAGAGCAATTGAAGCATCCTACAAAGGGTAGTTCAAATTCAGAGTAATTATCAGAGCATCGTCTGGCTGAAATGATCTTGCACAGGTTTAAAGCTACCACATAGAATCAGAGAGCTGTGAGGGTTGGAAGGGACCTCACGGATCATCCAGTTCCAACCCTCCTGGAACTGGGCTCCCCAGCTCCAGAGAGACAGAGACCTGCTGGAGAGAGGCCAAGGCAGAGCCAGGAGGATGCTTAGGGGACTTGAGCATCTTCCCTGGGAAGAGAGGCTGAGAGCCCTGGGGCTGTTGAGTCTGGAGAGGAGAAGGCTGAGAGGGATCTGATCAATGTCTATCAAGAGCTGAGGGCTGGGGGTCAAGGGGAGGGGGCCAAGCTCTTTTGGGTGGTGCACAGCAATAAGCCAAGGAGCAATGGAGACAAACTTGAGCAGAGAAGGTTTCAGCTCAGCATGAGGAGAAACTTCTTTGGTGTGAGGGTGGCAGAGCCCTGGAGCAGGCTGCCCAGAGAGGTTGTGGAGTCTCCTTCTCTGGAGCCTTTCCAGCCCCAGCTGGATGCATTCCTGTGTGGCCTCCCCTGGGTGCTGCTGCTCTGGCAGGGGGTTGGACTGGATGAGCTCTGGAGGTCCCTTCCAGCCTCCAATGCTGTGTGATTCTATGTTCTAGGATCATGCTTTTTGTCATAATGAAACCCAGAGTTCTGGGAATTCTGCCACTGACACATGGGAAGGAGTCTGACTGTACTTCAGGAGCTAACAGATGTCCATTTCAGATGACACAATGACTCAGAGTGTTGGTGGGTTTCCTCTTGATGATTTTGTTGGGCAGGGTAGAATGAAACAGCTCTTTCATTGCTGAAGTTGTTAGCAGGCAGCAACATCTCTGAGAGCATGTTTGAGCAAACTCAAAATGCAGCTAATTTATTTCCCTGCAGAACACTTTTCATCTCTCTCTTTTTCCCTCTTCTAATGCTTATCATTTGCATTGAAGTCACCCAAGTGAAATGTGTTTAAAAGCCAGAAACTTCCCGTGGAAAGCACAGAAGCCTGATCCTGGAAACACACAGGAGCTGCACTCTGTCTGCCAGAGGAGCTACAGAGTTTTAGATTATTTCTGCAGCAGCAAGTCCCTATCAACAGCTCCAGAACAGGAGGCTCTGAAATGCTCACAAACTCTCACCTGCTCCCTTATCTCCGTTCTACAGAGAGAGAAAACTCTTCTCAAGTGATTTCACTAACATCACCTGGGAAGTCTGGAGCAGAAGCAGCAGCTCAGGTTTCTCTGCTGCCTTCCTGCACCAGGGCAGAGCCTTACTTCCAGCTTGGCCCTTCCCCTCATGTCTTGCTTGATTTCCAGGCAGAGGAAAACACACTTCTGGGTAAGTAGGAAGGAGCTAAGTAACACAACATTGATTCCTAAGACCTCTCTTAAATTCTGGCCAGGAAAAGGACTTGAGTCTACAGCTTAAAAACCCAACTTTGTAATATCACCAAATGAAGTGCAAAAAACCCCCTAAAAAACCCCAAACACCACCACCAAAACCCCAACCCCCCCAAACCTTGAAG
Organism: Colaptes auratus; assembly: GCA_015227895.2. Taxonomy (NCBI): domain Eukaryota; kingdom Metazoa; phylum Chordata; class Aves; order Piciformes; family Picidae; genus Colaptes; species Colaptes auratus. Next base: position 1,991,346 of record CM037632.1, read on the forward strand.
TATAATCTCCACTTTGAAATCAAACTGCCACCCTGGCAGGATGTTCTGCCCAGTGCATAAAGCACAGACTGACAAAGCCCAGGCTGCCTCTAGACAACAGACCTGGCCCACAGCACCTGGACAGACCCAGAAATGGGGATGATTTCTGAGGAGCAATGGCATGGTCAGGACAACACAACAGGCAAACCAGGTCAGCAGCCTAAGAGGCCAGAGGATTTTGATTATGCTGAGGAGGCATCAAGCATGGTCCTTTCCACCTCCAAAACTTGGCTCTTGCCTTTTAGTCACACATTGATGGTGGGAAAGGAGGAGGCAATGAGAGCAGCACCTCCAGCCTCTCAGGGTGGCCTGTGGCTCTCACCTTGAGCAAGGCAGCAGCAGGGCCTTTTGCTCTCTGTACTGATCTTGCCAGACCCTCAGAAAGGGCTCTGGGACAAGAGTAAGGAGGAAAAGGAGCTGCTTATTGCAAGAGAAAGGTGGGGAGAAGGGCTGAGGGGAAGTAAAAGGTGTTTGTAGGTGAGAGGAAGGCCCAGGAAACAGGTGCATGCAAGGTAGGAGAGGAGAGGAGAGGTCCCCCAGAATGGCACAGGTTGGGAGGCAGACTAAGACTCCCTCCTGCCCCACCAGCACTTGGATTCCTGAAGCCAGGTCCGCACTCAGTTCCCTTTCCAGCACTCAAAGCTAGTCATAAGCCTTCAGCAAGCTCCACTTATGCCATTCTCCTACTCCTGTTAACCTCAAACTCCAAGGGAATTTGCTTTCTTGAAGTGTAATTCAGACCTGAGTTTGCTACTTCCCCCAGATTTCTCAGCCTGCTCCCCGCCCCTGTCAGCACCCAGCAGCCTCTGGCAAGCTGCACTGCAACATCTGTACATCCTCACCAAGCTGACTGTGGAGGCCAGCCTGAACTGTAACAGAGCCAGACCAGGGGCTGAAAAGAGAAGGTGATGAGAATAATTACATAACTGGAATGCCTTCAGTCCCTTGAAGTCACTCCTGCTTTCCTGACAGTTTATTCTGGCTAAGAAGAGAGTTAATGCAGAAGTACCAGGAATAACTGAAGCACAGGCAAGGCTCCTGGGCACCTGGATTAACAGCATCACTCAGTCACACAGCAGAGATGTAAGCTAGACAAAGACCTACCCCCTGCACGAAAGTGGGATCTGCAGTGTCCCTTTGGTACCTGCTGAAGAGTGCTCTCCAGCCTCTGCCCTTGCAGGTTGTGCTGGCCTTTCAGGGTGTCAGGGAGTGAGAGGATTGGGGGGAATGGAGCAAAACTAGAAATGGGTAGAGACTGGCACAGGTTTTGCCCAGGGAGGTGGTGGAAGCCTCATCCCTGGAGGTTGGATGGGACTCTGGGCAACCTGATCCAGTGGAAAGTGTCCCTGCCCATGGCAGGGGAGTTGGAGCTGGCTGATCCTTGAGGTCCCTTCCAACCCTGACAATTCTGCGAGTCTGTGACCTACCCCCTGCACTCAACTCAGAGGTACAGTGTCCCTTTTGTGCCTGCTGAAGAGCGCTCTCCAGCCCCTGCCCTGAGCCTTCACAGGCTGTTTGTCCTCCACGGCGCTCTCGCAGCGCTGCCTCGGCCCTGGGCCTTGCTGTGCAATTCGGTTTGCTGCTGCTAGCTAGGCACCAGGGTCAGCTGCATGCATGACACAGGCCACGCGAGCAGAACTGATTGTTTTGGTGTGCTTGCTCTCGAGGATCACTTGGGCTCTCCTTGCAGGAACATATGCAGACGTTAGCTGCAATGTGCACCTCCACACGAAGCAGCTAGCAAGGCTGCGGCATCGCCCGGAGCATATGGACTGACACACAGCATATGGAATGAGCCACAGCTACCTTAAAATAGCTGCAGCTTTCTGCTTGATCTAAAAAAGAACAAAAGGCACAGCTGCCCTGGGCCGCCCAGAGAGTATTTATGTCAAAGGAAATCCAGCAGCTTTTGCAGGGAGCTACAGCTACATCGATTGCTGGTGAACCATCACCAAAACTTGCCTGGCAGTGAGGGAGAGTTCCTGTGGCATCTGCTGGAACAGGTCAGGAGAGATCTCAGTTAGGAGAATAGCAAATCCATACCACCATTAATCCTGCCTGAGACAAACTATTCATCTCGTGTTCACTGCCTTAAGCCCCTCCTCAAAGGCACTAATTAACACCCCCACTGTCTGCCTCTGCCTTGGACCATCAGCAAACACAATCAGGACTAATGATGAAGGATGGACTTAAACTGCAGTTCATTCATTTAAGTGGACCCTCTGTGATTGTTTATGAAGACCCAAGCCAAACAAGGTCAATCACCCTGCCTGTGGCTGTTGAAGTTTGGAAACATTTTGAAGTATATTAATTGGGCGAGATGAGAACTGCTGCCTTTGTTAATTGGGCTGGAGGAGAGCTTCTGCCTCTGCTAACTGGGCTGGAGGAGAGCTGCTGCCTCTGCTAACTGGGCTGGAGGAGAGCTGCTGCCTCTGCTAACTGGGCTGGAGGAGAGCTGCTGCCTCTGCTAACTGGGCTGGAGGAGAGCTGCTGCCTTTGCTAACTGGGCGGGAGGAGAGCTGCTGCCTCTGCTAACTGGGCTGGAGGAGAGCTGCTGCCTTTGCTAACTGGGCTGGAGGAGAGCTTCTGCCTTTGTCACCTGCTTATTATCCAGCCTCAACATTTTCAGTGGGCCCTCAAATGTCCTGACTTCTCCTGACATTACACTGAACAGGGCTTGAAGTAGCAGAGACAGGCACAACGTGGAGCCAATTAGCCCAGATACACTGCAATACTTTAAATACCATAATCAATGAAATTTTAACCTCTGGAGAAGGGAAACCACAGTGAAGATCACTTCAGCTCAATACATTAGATTTGTTATGCACATATTGGCTGAGGGGAGACCTCCTGGCTCTCCACAGCTCCCTGCAAGGAGGTTGTGGAGAGCTTGGTGCTGGTCTCTGCTCCCAGGTCAGTAGTGACAGAAGAAGAGGGAATGGCCTCAAGCTGCCCCTGGGGAGGTTCAGACTGGACATGAGGAAAGGTTTTTTTCAGGCAAGAGTGGTGAGGGCTTGGAATGTGCTGCCCAGGGAGGTGGTGGAGTCCCCAAGCCTGGCTGTGTTTGCAGGTGGTTTGGCTGTGGTGCTTGGGGCTGTGGTTCAGGGGTGAGCCTTGCAGAGCAGGGCTCTGGGCTGGACTTGGTGACCCTGAGGCTCTTTTCCCACCTGAATATTTCTGTGCTCCTGTGATATTCTGACTGGAAACATTCTTCCAGTTTAGTAGTACTAGTGCTGGGTTTGGTATCACAGAGTATAAACCAGGGGCTGAGTTGCAAGGCAACTCTCCAGAAATAAGATCAATTCATCATTATAAAAGGGTAGTGCTGCCACAGGGAAGTGAATGGAGGAGGTTTGCTGAGTGGCAATACTCCAGGAATTCCCTCAGTGGCTAAGGGCAGTGTTGGCTTTGACTAGCTGGCTTTAGGGGTCCTAAGGCCAGGATTTTCCAGACCCCAAAGGATATACTTGGTTAACTGACAGACACTTTGAAAATAAACTTGTCTCTTGAACCGGCTGAGAAGGTGATCTGGAGTAAGAATTAGCTTAATTGGCTCTGGAATCAACCTTGGAGTGAAGTGCTCCAGCTGCTACAGATGGATTTGTGCTGGGAGGGAATCTGGATTTATACCTTGAGAGACAGCTCAGTGCTGCCTTTTCCCTACCCCCAGAGTTTGGTTTTCTAGAGTCAGCAGACTCACAGCTTGCTAAAAAGCAAGCCAAGAACTGATAACCAGCATGAAATGATCACTCTGCCTGCACCAGGCTCCTGGTTTGGGCCTGGTGAATGAGATTCTGAACCAGAAGAACTGTCAGGAAGGCCACCTGCAGCACAAGTCCCTTAGCTCACAGATGGTGATGATGACACAGGTGGACTTAGCACCTTTGACCACTGCTCTTTGGACTCTGTTGTGTAACAGTTCCTAATCCCTCTCACTGTCTGCTCTTCCATCCCACACCTCCTGAGCCTGCCCACAGGGATGCTATGGGAGGCAGTGTCAAAAGGCTTACTGAGGGGAAGGCAGACTACACCCACTGCTCTCCCTGCACCTCCCCATGCAGTCATGGCATCACAAGTGCTATCAGATTATTTAACACCACTTCATGCTCTCTCAAGGATCTACTTTAGAAAAAGCTTCTGATGCAGACCAAAGACTTGCTGCTAAGAACTGTGTCCAGACTACTGTCAAGTTTTATCTGTAGTCCTGCTTAATGTGTAACCAACCAGTGCAGCCGTGACATGCACTGTGTGGTCTCTGACCCACCTGAAAGGGAACTGCCAGGAAAATCTGAGTGCCTGAAGACCTCCAGCAGCATCTTTTCAACCACAGAGCAGAAGACAAGATACTAAGTAATAGCAAGACAATTTGCCAGCCTCAAAAGCAAAAGAGCCCTGGTTTCCTGAGCAACTGGAATGCAAATCCAGCACTGGCACCAGAACACAGGGAGCTGAGCAGGGTGCAGCAGGTCCAAAGGAGGCACACATGAGGTTTCAAGCCACAGAACTGGAAGGAGCAAGAACTGTTTCAGATGACAGTAGAGTAGGTATCTAGAGTCACATCTGATTCAATGCAGGTGAACACCAAACACAAACCAGACCTATTTCTTGGACATAATATTGGATTAAGTTAACCAGTTCCAATGAGAGGAAGTGAAGAGGAAGCTTTAGAGGCCAGCAAGGAAGAACTGGGGGTGACACAATGCTCCTGACATTAAGAAGGTCATTAATCTCATGCTGGGTGTTCAAGTAGCTGTGCTAGCTCAGCTGCACGTTTCTCACCACTGCCTGCCAGTGGGTTGCAAGGTGACAAGCTCAGACAAGCTCAGCTCTGCCTGCAAGCAAAGGCAGGAGCAGCTGACCACATTACTCATGCTCTCAAGAAGCAGTAAGATCCTTGTTACTTCCTTGGGCAATTCCTGGAGCTCCCTGCTCAGCTTCAGCGCAGAAGAGAACCACAGTGGCATGTGACCTCTTGGCTTTCTCAGTCACAGAATCAGAATGCTTTGGGTCGGAAGGGACCTTCAGTATCATCTGGTCCAACTCCCTTGCTGTCAGCAGGGACATCTGCAACTAGAGCCCCAGGTAACCTGACCTGCAATGGTTCCAAGGATGGGGCATCTACCACCTCTGGGCAACCTGGGACAGGTCTCACCACCTTCAGGGGTAAACACATTTACTACAACCAAGATATTTGCAAGCTGTGCTCAAATTCACAGAATCAGAGTCAGCCAGGCTGGAAACAACCTCAGAGTCCAACCTATCACCTACTACCCAGCACCTCCTGACAACTAAACCATGGCTCCAAGGGCCACATCCAAGCCTTTTCTGAACACCTCCAGTGATGGTGACTCCACCACCTCCCTGGGCAGCACATCCCAATGGCCAATCTCTCTTGCTGGGAAGAACTTTCTCCTCACCTCCAGCCTAAACCTCCCCTGACTCAGCTTGAGACTGTGTCCTCTTGTTCTGGTGCTGCTTGCCTGGGAGAAGAGACCAACCCCCACCTGGCTACAACCTCCCTGCTGGGAGTTGTAGAGAGCAAGAAGGTCTCCCCTGAGCCTCCTCTTCTCCAGGCTAAGCAACCCCAGCTCCCTCAGCCTCTCCTCCCAGGGCTGTGCTCCAGACCCCTCCCCAGCCTCGTTGCTCTTCTCAATGTCCTTCTTAATTGAAGAAATTCCACATAAAACACCTCCAAAAGAGAAAGGATCTCCTAGAGGAAGGAAGGAGAGATTGCCAGGGGGCTGCTCTTGCTCAAGAATTTGGGGCAGGTATTTCTGCAAGCTCCTGCCAAGGCTGCAGCTCTCCAGGTCCTCAGGGTATGTGCCTGCACTACAGCTGAGAACAGAATTACACTCAGAAACCCTGAAAAACAAAGAAGCTTGTGAGGGTTCAAACACAGCAGGCCAGCTGCAGCCTTCTTTTATTGTTATAATCCAATTCAAAGCTGCTTGATTAATTTTATGGAACCAAAACACAGCAAGAAGAAAGCAGAGGGAATATATTTCCATTAATAAAAATGGGCAGAACTTTATGAAATTAAAGTTTAAAGACCTTAAAGTATTCCTTGGATGCATCGACTCATTTATGCTGCTGGTTTTTGAGACATCACTATGCTGGACAAGAAAAGGGCAGCCAATATTTTGGAGGCATTAAGTAAAACACACCTTTTGACATGGTTTAAAGCAAAATTACACTCCCATGTAAAACTAAAATCACTTTTAAACCCAGAAGAAAAGGCAGTGCTCCAAGTTCATTTACATGAACTTCTCACTTCTTTTTTCTTTTCCCCTCTTTTTACTCCCAATCTCATTATTAAATTATACAAAAGACAAGACCTGCACTTGCTGCACAAACAAAATCAACTGGCAGCAGAACTACACAGAAATATCTTCTTAGGATGTATCATACTAGGAGAATGGAAAACCTGAGTCACAGAAGCACAGAAACACTCAGGCTGGGAAAGAGCCTCAGGGTCACCAAGGCCAGCCCAGAGCCCTGCTCTGCAAGGCTCAGCCCTAAACCACAGCCCCAAGCACCACAGCCAAACCACCTGCAAACACAGCCAGGCTTGGGGACTCCACCACCTCCCTGGGCAGCACATTCCAAGCCCTCACCACTCTTGCCTGAAAAAAACCTTTCCTCATGTCCAGTCTGAACCTCCCCAGGGGCAGCTTGAGGCCATTCCCTCTTCTTCTGTCACTAATGACCTGGGAGCAGAGACCAGCACCAACCTCTCCACAACCTCCTTGCAGGGAGCTGTAGAGAGCCAGGAGGTCTCCCCTCAGCCTCCTCTCTTTCCCACTAACCATCCCCAGCTCCTGCAGTCGCTCTTCATCAGATTTCTTCTCCAGGCCCTTCCCAGCTCCCTTGCCCTCCTCTGCCCTGGCTCCAGCACCTCCACATCTCTCTTGTCCTGAGGTGCCCAAAGCTGGACACAGCACTGGAGGTGTGGCCTGCCCAGAGCTGAGTGCCAGGGCACAATCCCCTCCCTGCTGCTGCTGGACACAGCATTGCTGATCCCAGCCAGGGGGCCTTTGGCTCTCTTGGCCCCCTGGCACACTGCTGGCTCCTCTTCAGCTGCTTGGCCATCAGCACCCCCAGGTCCCTTGCTGCCAGCAGCTTTCCAGCCACACTGCCCCAAGCCTGGAGCCTTGCTTGGGGTTGCTGTGCCCCAAGTGCAGGACCTGGCACTTGGCCTTGCTGAAGCTCCTCCTGGTAATGTTGGCCATGGATCCAATCTCTCCAAGCCCCACTGCAGAGCCTCCCTACCCTGGTGCAGATCAATTCTCCACCTCACTCAGTGTCATCTGAGGACTTATTGCTGTCACGCTCTGTGTCTTCATCAAGGTCATCAATCAAGATGTGAAGCAGAAGTGGTCCCAACAGTGAGCCCTGAGGAACAGCCCTTGTGACCAGCTGCCAGCTGGATTGATCTCCACTGAGCACCACTCTTTGGGCCTGTCTGCTCAGCCAATGCTTTACCCAGCAGAGCATTGCTCAGCCAAGCCACCAGCAGCCAGTTTGTCCCAGAGAATTCTGTGGGCAACAGTGCCAAAGGCTTTCCCAAAGTCCAGGTAGACAATATCCTCACCCTTGTGGTGTGGGAGGGACACTGGCATGTGCAACCCAGCAGGCAGTACCTGGTGAGGCTGTAAGCAGGACAGGGTGTTTGAAGAACAGCCAGGAGAAGGAGCTGTCAGTGGAGGAATTGTTTTTAAATGACCAGCATGAATTCCAGAAATCACATTTTCATTGTTCTACTAATTTATCACTGAAAGTGATAGCAAGGGATTAAACTAACAGTCTGCACTGCACAGCTCTCTCTCTCACAATGTGAATGTTGATAGCTATAGGTAATAAAATAACACATCAGTGCAACTGGAGACCAGCACTGAGGACTGAATTGCCCATAAAGACATCCAGCCTTCTCAGAAGTCAGGACTAGACTATCAATTACAACCTCTGTGCCCGGTCAGTGAGGTTATTCCCCTTCTCTCCTCTCAGTCTGAGACAATCCTAAGTGTTTAATCCTCCCATCATGTAACATTACAGGGGCAGGAAGGCCACACCTTGACTCCTGTGTCCAGTTCTGGGCCCCTCAGTTTAAGAAAGATGTTGAGATGCTGGAACCTCTCCAGAGAAGGGCAACAAAGCTGGGGAGGGGTCTGGAGCACAGCCCTGTGAGGAGAGGCTGAGGGAGCTGGGGTTGCTTAGCCTGGAGGAGAGGAGGCTCAGGGGAGACCTTCTTGCTCTCTCCAACTCCCTGAAGGGAGGTTGTAGCAAGGTGGGGGGTTGGTCTCTTTTCCCAGGCACCCAGCACCAGAACAAGAGGACACAGTCTCAAGCTGTGCCAGGGGAGGTTTAGGCTGGAGGTGAGGAAGGAATTCTTCCCAGAGAGATTGTCCATTGGAATGTGCTGCCCAGGGAGGTGGTGGAGTCCCCATCCCTGGAGGTGTTTAGGAAGAGCCTGGCTGAGGCACTTGGTGCCATGGTTTAGTTGATGAGATGGTGCTGGGTGATAGGTTGGACTGGGTGATCTCAAAGGTCTTTTCCAAGCAGGTTAGTTCTGCATTCTGTATTCTGAACACACCCTGCACACCAAGGGCTGGGCAATCAGCACTGCATCCCTGAGGCTGCTGACAGCCCACCCACAGCACTGCCCCAGGACACAGCAAAGCCACTTTCTGCACTGCGCCTCACAGCCACGGGAGGGAAAGCTCTGCTGCTTTCAGGGCTGATGAATACCTTGTGAACATCGAGATTGGGAGGAAATTGAGACTCTGTGATCTTGGTAGCCTTCAGAGCTGGTTTTAGGGACACTGCTGCTCCACCGCATCAGAGCACCTGACACAGCAGGGTAGCTGTGCTGCACTGCAGCAGCAGGGTGAGATTCCCCATTGCTTGTCCCAGCAAGAGCTCTTCCATCAGCACGAAACTCAGGTGCTCTACCACAAAGGCCTTCCCCCAGCACACTACTCCTCTAACGACTCCTAATGACTCTCCAGCTATTACAGTAAAGGAACATGAGGATGAGCACATGGGTGGAGCTCCTCTGAGAACAGACTGAGAGAGTGAGGTGGTTCAGTCTGGTGAAGAGAAGGCTTTGAGGAGACCAAATTGTGGCCTTCCAGTATCTGAAGGGGGCTCCAAGAAAGCTGGGGAGGGACTTCTGAGGGTGTCAGGGAGTGATAGGGCTGGGGGGAATGGAGCACAACTAGAAATGGGGAGATTGAGATTGGATGTTAGGAAGAAGTTGTTCCCCATGAGGGTGGTGAGAGCCTGGCACAGGTTGCCCAGGGAGGTGGTGGAAGCCTCCTGCCTGGAGGTGTTTGCAGCCAGGCTGGAGGTGGCTGTGAGCAACCTGCTGCAGTGTGAGGTGTCCCTGCCCATGGCAGGGGGGTTGGGGCTGGGTGTTCCTTGAGGTCCCTTCCAGCCCTGACAGTTCTGTGACTGTGAACAGAGCAGGGATTAGCTTCATTCCTGGCCTTTCTTTGGCTGGGGAAGGGGAAGCGAAGTCAAACCACTTCAGTATTTTACCAAACTCTGCTTAAGGCAAAGGTCCCAGCTAGGCAGCTCGCCACTTAGACTCACCTGAGCTGGAGCTGCTTTCATGTATAAAGGGAAATGCACACAGAAGTCTGTCCTACATGGGCAGTTGACCCAGGCCCACACTTCTTACTGCTGCTCTGGGACAAGGCTGCGGTTCCCAGACGCGCAGACGCTGCCTCCACCCAAACGCCCTCCTAAGGCAACCTACTCAGCCGCGAGAATCATGGCACAGAATCACAAAAGCTCTTTGCTTGTGAAAGACCTTTAAGTTCATCAAGTACTACTGGTAACCCCAGTGACCACTAAACCATAGCCTTAGCACCACACAGGTTTAAATACCTCCAGGGATGGTGACTTGTGACTTTCCTCAGCAGTGTGTTCCAGGGCTTTGCAGCCCTTTTAGTATCTGGAAAGGAGGTTGTGGAGAGGTTGGTGCTGGTCTCTGCTCCCAGGTCATTAGTGACAGAAGAAGAGGGAATGGCCTCAAGCTGCCCCTGGGGAGGTTCAGACTGGACATGAGGAAAGGTTTTTTTCAGGCAAGAGTGGTGAGGGCTTGGAATGTGCTGCCCAGGGAGGTGGTGGAGTCCCCAAGCCTGGCTGTGTTTGCAGGCGGGTTTGGCTGTGGTGCTTGGGGGCTGTGGTTTAGGGCTGAGCCTTGCAGAGCAGGGCTCTGGGTTGGCCTTGGTGACCCTGAGGCTCTTTTCCAAGCTGAATGTTTCTGTGATTCTGCAAGGGCTTATCACTAATTTATGCCATGTGGTCAGCATAGGGCTGGCAGCAGGAGCAAAGTGCCAGGGCACCCAACTGTGTTCTGCTGCAGTGATGCTGGAACAGCACTGAGCCATGATTTCTCTGTGACACTGTGCCTGCATCTCAAACACTTCCAGTGACTGTCTCTAGTGAACTGCACCTCAGCACTGATGGTTCCTGCAAGCCCCTGCTCAGATATGGCCAGAAGTGGCCTAGCAAACACAAAAGCCATCAGTATCAGAAACTCTTTCCATGCCTCCTTTGACCCCACAGTGTTGTACTGGTGCCACACTCCCAGGGGACTCAAGAATGAAAAACTCTTCCCCCACTTTCCTCTCACTTTACACTTTCATTACCAGCACTGGACTTCCAATTGGGGACAATGAGGAAGGAAAGCGTTACCTGACCGCCACTGCATGCCCAGACACGTTCACTCTGATCAGAGCAAACCAGCAAACGTTGCATGAATCCCAGGAATGCTCAACAGGACTCAGCCTCCTCCATGCTACATGAAAAGTGTCGTGCAGAGAAAGGGCCTGCTTGAGCAGACTGCGTGAAGAACAAATACACGCCGGAAGAGCTGACAGAAGAGCAAGAGCCAGGGGGAGAAAGTTCCTGAGGCTTGGAGGGGCCTCCCGGCACGAATTAAACATAGTACAAGGGTCAGGTACAAAGGAAAGAGAAGAGGCTGGGCATTAGGGAGAAAGAGCTGAAAAAACCCTCATTCCTTTGAGAAATTGGGGGGGGGGGGAAGAGATTATTTATCTCCAAAGTGTTATATTGAACTTCATGCAAAATTGATCAGACCTCTCCAGACGGGGAAATACCCTGCGGCAACTATCGATCGAGAGCAGCGAACGCGCTGCAGACCCGCGGTCACGTGCCACATGGAAAGAGGAAAGAAAAGGGAAGGAGAAAGAACTCAAGTGTATTTAAAATACATTTGACTTCCAAACACACTTGACTGCTGCCTTCCAGATGGGCTGAGTTATTGCAGCAGTCTGTATGAGCAGGGATTATCTCCAGGAAAACATACCTCGCCAGGTTGAACGCATCATCGATCAAGCCTGCTCGATTGCTGACTGAGATAACCTGGGGGGGAGCGAGCACAAAAATGAAACCATTTAGGGGGATGAAACGGCCAAGGTTCACCAACCAAAGCAGCTTTTAGGGACAAGGAGCTTACCTCATGGTTCCTTGTCAGCTGGTTAATAAGCAGCCTCCAATTTCTCACATCGTAATTGACTCGAAAGTAGCCGGTCTGGTTGATGTTCCCCAGCAACCAGTCCGCCTCTTCCAAAGCAGGAATTCTGTGCTGCTCTGGAAACAAAGAACAAGATGGGAAGGGGACTTGGTTTTCCATTTTAAAATGCTGAAGACATAGCTGTTAAACTCTCTCTACATATCCATCAAGGCAATAAAATCAACTCCAAGACTAACAAAACCGTCGTGATTAATACTAACTCCCCTTATCTGCTCCAACGCAGGCAGACACCAGCTGACATTCCTGTGGGGCACCTTTCGCCCACACACAGCTCCAAAGGTGGCTTTTTGCTGGCAAACAGCATTGACTGTTTCAAGTGTAAGGTACCTATTTTAAGTGTAAGTACCTCTTTTAAGTCTGGTACCTAGATTCTAGCCATGATAAAAGGGTTTCCTACAGCCATAGCTCAAATAATCCAGTCGGGGAGGGAGGAGAAAGGGCAGTGGCCAGACAGGTTTAGCTGGTTTGCTAATGCCTCTTCCAGGACAACTGTTTTTAAGTATAAGGTTCCTATTTTAAGTATAAAGTACCTATGTTAGTATAAAGTACCTCTTTTAAGTCTGGTACCTTGATTCTAGCCATGCTAAAAAGAGTTTTCTACAACCATGACTCAAAGAATCCATTTAGGGAGGGAGGAGAAAGGGCAGTGGCCAGAGACAGGTTTAGCTGGTTTGCTATTGCCTCTTCCAGGACAAGTATTACTAAGTATAAGGTTCCTATTTTAACTATAAGTACCTATTTTAAGCACCTATTTTAAATATAAGTACCTATTTTAAGTCTGGTCCCTTGATTCTAGCCATGCTAAACAGAGTTTTCTACAGCCACAACTCAAAGAACCCAATGGATGTCCTACGGAGAGAAAAGCTAAACCAACAGTTAAAAAAGAGGAAAGATTCTTGAGGGTTTCTACACATGCTTGAGGAAGCTTTTTACACTGGATTTTAGGTTCAACTACTTCCAGCTGTACAGCTTCTCACTACTAAGCAGCGAGAGGCTCTCCTTTGGAGCTGGCAACATGAAGCTGGTCTCAACAAAGCAGCTCTTCCTCTTTCCTCTCTTCTTAAGCAATCGCTTTGTGGCTGACAGTCTAAACTCATTCTGGTAGCTGTGCAGTCAGGCAACAACAAACAAAAGCCTCCCTGAACTCAGAACACGTACTGAGAATTGCTTCAGAGAGAAAAGACCTCTAAGACCATGGAATCCAACTGTCAGCCTACCCCCAGCATGGCCACCACAGAACCACAGAATCAACCAGGCTGGAAGAGACCTCCAATCACCCAACCCTATCTCATCAACAAAACCAGTCCTGAAGTGCCATGGCCACAGGCTTCTTGAACCCCTCCAGGGAGGGTGACTCCACCAGCTCCCTGGGCAGCCTGTGCCAGTGCCTGACCATTCTTTCTGTAAAGAGTTTTTTCCTAATGTCCAATCCAAACCTCCCCTGGCACAGTTTCAGGCCATTTCTTCTCATCCTATGACCTGGTACTGGGGGGGGGGGGGATACTGATGGGGACCTGACACTAATGATAGGGGGAAGAGACTGACCCCCACCTCACTACAACTTCCTTTCATGGTTTAGTTGATTAGTTCATGGTTTAGTTGATTAGGTGGTGTTGGATGACAGGCTGGACACGATGATCTCAAAGGTCTCTTCCAACCTGGTCTAGTCCTATTCTATTCTATTCTATTCTATTCTATTCTATTCTATTCTATTCTATTCTATTCTATTCTATTCTATTCTTTTCTATTCTATTCTATTCTATTCTATTCTATTCTATTCTATTCTATTCTATCTATTCTGGTAGTTGTAGAGAGCAAAGAGCTCTCCTCTCAGCTGCTTCTTCTCCAGGCCAAACAACCCCAGTGTCTTTGGCTATTCCTCAGAACAGACTTGCTCTCTAGACCCTTCCCCAGCTTTGTTGCCCTTCTCTGGACACACTCCAGCACCTCAACATCTTTCTTGTAGTAAGGAGCCCATCACTGAGCACAGTATTCAGGGTGCAGCCTCACCAGGCTTCCCCACTCCTGCTGGCTGCACTGCTCCTGATGCCAGCCAGGACGCTCTTGACCTTCTTGGCCACCTTAGCACACTGCTGGCTCCTGTTCAGATGGCTGTCAACCAGCACCCCCAGATCCTTTCCTGCCAGGCAACTTTCCAGCCACTCTGTCCCAGGCCTGTAGCATTGCATAGGGTCTATGGACTCCCAGCATAGAAAGAATCTCATCCTGGGATGAAGCCTCAGACACCACTGAGTCCTTGAAGAAGCCTTCAATCTGTAAACTATTCCAACAAAACTTATTGTGAGGCACAACTGAGTGAAAATCCAGGCTCTTTTCCCCCTGCTGTAACAGAATTATTTGCAGCCTGGTGGCAAAAGGAGCACTCTTCTCAGGCAGGCTTTAAAATAACAAAGAAATACATAAAATTGGGTTTAAAAGTAATTCCATCAGGGAATTGCTTGGTGTGCTGGAAGTCCCTGCAGGTAATGAAAGGGGGGGGAAAGGAGTTAACAACATGGTCTTAACAATTCACAGAGACTAGCTAGCAGCCAGACTCACTGAAGAAATGCCTCTTAGCCTTACTTGGGGGGGGAAGAAACCAGAAGTGATTTCTGGGGAAATAGTAGATGACTAAGACTAGAGATAAAAGTTATGCTCCTCCAGTGACAAATATCTCCAGCAAGCCTCCAAATCACTGTCATTTGAAGGTGCAAAACACACAAAGATCAGCCAGGCTCTCATCCTGAAACCACCTAATTATATGCTTAACTTGGAATTCATGGAGCTGCAATGGCCACACAAGTGCAGATGAAAAGCTGCAGCAGGAAAAAGGAAAAGTCCTCTTCTCACCTGGGTGCCTCTGGCTGCACCAAGATCTCTTGCAAAAGCCATGTTTTGGAAATGCCATGCCCAGAATAACTCAGTTGTTGCCTATTTGATTGTTACTGCTCCTGAAGGGATTGCCTGAGCTACACCAGTTCAGCTCAATCAGATATAAACAGTGGAGAAAAATAAATAGAGACCCTGGGATTAGTTAAAATATTGATTGCAGCCACTTAGTTCTCTCTGATGAATCATCAAGCAGACCTCCTCTCTGGGAGCCAGCACAGCCTTCAGAAATGGGAATCAGTGAGCAAACCAGCACTGAGCCCCAGGACTCTGTGGGTTCTCCAGGCACTCACACTGTCAGAGCACCCAAGCTGCCTCTGCCACACAGTCTGATTCAGGACAAAGGTCTAACACTGTGTCCTCCTCCCCACAGTGGCCTGTCTGCTCAACAGGGGACTACACAGCTCAGTCATAAGCAAACTCTCCCAGGCTGCCATGCTGAAGATGGTCCTCTGTTTAAATCCTGTTTTCACTGGCCCTGAAGTCAGCACCACTGTTTCTCCAGCCTGCTTACAGAAGACATTGACAAACCCGGTGCAGTACAAATCACCAAACCTTGTAGAGAGAACAACATCACTGCAGAAACACAGCCACAGATTGCAACAATTTGCAGCACGTTCTTGGGGCAGGTTGGGATGAAATCCCTGCTGTGAAACATGGAGAGAAGGAATTTGGAGCTGGATCTACTCCATCTCACTGAGTTTATCCAGAGTGATGCTGTGAATGAACACAGCCTCTCACCTCTAATTCTCACATAGGTTCCTTAGCAACCTTAAAAGCAGCTGCAGAAATCCCCACTTCTGTACCTAGCAGAGACTGTGGAGGGAAAGGAGGACTTTTGGAGTCTCTCTGGGCCTTCAGGGGTGTGCTGCCATGTGGAGTCAGGAGCAGGCTGCTCAAGCCTGGCACAAAATCCTGCCACCTTCATGCAGTACAGCTTTCCACCCAGGCTTTTCTTTTGCATGCTAACCTTTAAATGCCACCAACACTGAAAGCAATTACTTGTAGCTGCTTAATGCCTGCACCCCTGTCATACCCAAGAGTGTGCCACATGGGCGGTGAGCACACAATAATCAATGGCTGGGTAGATAAATCCATTAAATGACAATTGTCAACATCAGGTGTCATAAACAAAACTATGTCCTGTTTGTGTCTTGGTGGATCATTTGTATTGAATTTTGATCTCTGAATCAAAGAAATTACCTGTGCTTTAATCCAGTACTGACTGACACTTGCCACTCATCAGCTTGAGGCTCATTTAGCTTGGAGAGGAGGAGCTTGAGAGCTGAGCTCATTGCTGGTGATCAAGATGTGCAGGGTGAGTGCCAGAGGCTGGAGCCAGGCTCTGCTGGGGGCTGCCCAATGCCAGCACAAGGGGGCAGTGCTGGAAGCTGAGGCAGAGGAAGTGCCATGGAAAGAGGAGGAAAATGTTTTGCCTGTGAGGGTGCCAGAGCCCTGGAGCAGGCTGCCCAGGGGGTGGTGGAGTCTCCCTCTCTGGAGCTATTCAAGCCCTGCCTGGCTGTGTTGCTGTGTGACCTGCTGTAGGTGCTCCTGCTCTGGCAGGGGGGTTGGGCTGGGTGAGCTTCCAGCCCCTAACATTCATCCTGTGCTTCTGTGACACGTGACAAGCTGGACAGAATGCCTTTGACAAGCCAGAGCTGCGCAACACCTCCAGCCCACGCTGCTCTGGTGGGGGGCAGTCCCTCTCCAAACCTCGATGGTATGATTGCCGTTAGGGTCAGTTTAAATCCAGCCATAACCCCTTGCCATTATATTCTGATCAAACCACTCCTGTGTTGGCCTTCTCCTGAAGTGCAGGACAGGAACCTTTCATGCCTTGCCAGCTCAAATAAGCAGGTGGTTATTTTAAGGGCCTGCCTGATGCATGTGCTTCTCATCCTCCTATATAATTTACTGGAATTTGATGTTTGAGTCTGTCAGCTCTCCTGTCCTCCTAGAAAAGAAATTCTCCCTCTTGGTGATTACAGCACTGAACATTTCTATACACCAGGGCAATTGCTGCACTTGCCACAAACCAATTTATTAGTTTCCTGTTAAAAGTGTTAGGGGACAGGCAGTCCTCCAGTGCTAAACCCTGCATTAAACCATTTCAGGTTTCTAAACAACAGCCAAGGTTTTGCTTGGGGAGAAGCCTACCTTTGATGGTTGCAGTTCACAACTTGCAATTAAATCTAAAACACATACAGTTGTATTTCATACTAAAGGGAGGAGGTTTAACCTTCTTCCACCAGAGACTGGTTTCCTATGGTCCACCTGCTGCAGTGTGAGGTGTCCTGCCCATGGCAGGGGGGTTGGAACTGGCTGAGCCTTGAGGTCCCTTCCAAGCCTGACAGTTTTGGTGATTCTATGTTTTGCCTGCTTGCCTCAGAAAGTTTGAGTTCTGTCCCAGGAGACACTGGGGAGAAAAGGGTTAAATGTGGTGCTGTTCGTTGTGAAGCAAGAGCATCATTTGGGGTCTGACTCTCACTTTATCTGCTCTTGAAGTGCGAGACGGTTCTCCAGCTGGTGCTAACTGCGCGTGGCTTGAAGTTCTGAGCTCTCCCTGCTTCTGAGCAGCCTGGGCCCCGTGAAGGGCAGCAGGGATGCTGGAAGCCTGCTCCTCCTGCCGGCACCGCCAGCGGGCTGGTGAGGGAGGTCTGAGCGCAGGGCAAACCTCTGCAGTGCGCGCTCCAGCGCTGACAGCAGCGTGGGCTCCACACAGCTCTACTATTTCGAGTGCTCAGCCTCACAGTTGTTATTTTAACTCCTCCTTTTATCAAAGCCTCAGCCTACTAGGAAATTGGTTGATGCTGGTAGAATTCCTGCTGGGAAAGCAGACTCCATTTCCCTGCAAAACTCACTGCGCCAGAGCAGCACAATTCCCTGCCAACAAGTGACAGCTCTGTGACAAGGGAAATGCTCCACCAGGAGTTTCATCACAACACCTTCCAAAAGAGATGTGAGCTGCAACAAAATTCTCACCCTCTTGCAAGAGCTTGTAATATGGGGAGAAGGGGTACCAGAAAAACATGAAAAACAGGTTGTGGCTGCGTCTTTTGATGCAGCCCAGGATGGGATCAGCCTTGCAGCACAGAAGGGCCTGGGCTGCATCCAAAGCAGCACTGCCACCAGAGCCAGAGAGGTGGTTCTGACATTGTGCTCTGGTGAGACCTCACCTGGAGTGCTGTGTGCAGCTCTGGAGCCCTCAATATAGGAAGGACATGGAGCTGATGGAGAGGGTCCAGAGGAGAGCCATGAAAATGATCAGGGGGTTGGAGCAGCTCTGCCAACGAGGACAGGCTGAGGGAGCTGGGGGTGTTCAGCCTGGAGAAGAGGAGGCTCCAGGGAGACCTAACAGCAGCCTGGCAGGACCTGAAGGGGGCTAAAGGAAAGCTGCAGAGAGACTGTTTGCAAAGGCCTGCAGGGACAGGACCAGGGACAGCGGCTTCAAACTAGAGCAGAGCAGATTGAGATTGGATGTGAGGAACAAGTTCTGCACCAGGAGGGTGGTGGAAGACTGGAACAGGTTGCCCAGGGAGGTGGCTGAGGCTCCATCCCTGGAGATATTCAAGGTGAGGCTGGACAGGGCTCTGGGCAGCCTGATCTAGCTGGGGATGTCCCTGCTGAGTGCAGAGGGGTTGGACTGGCTGAGCTTTGGAGGTGCCTTCTGGCCTGGACCGTTCTGTGATTCCAAGATTCTATGATTCTTTCAATCTCTCTTGCCCCTGTTGCCAAGGGTCCATGCTGAACGAATTGTTTCGGTAAAGTGAAGAGCACAACAAACGGAACCCGGCAGTAAATATGATCCTGCTCTGTCTCAGACCCCTCCTCCATCCATTCCCACTCCTGCATGACGAAGCTGCTAACCTCTATGGTGACACAAAATGTAAGCAGCAGTCTTCTTGGAGGATGTTTGCTCCGCTGCTGGCAAAAGGGAGGTGATTTTGCCTCTCTGTCAAACTCTTGCCAGGAGTGCAGGCCTTGCATCTCTGGTCCTCGCTATGGTTGGCTACAGCTGCCAAGCAGGACCTACATATTTATTTTACTTCACAGTGCTTCCCTTCCTCCCACGTTTGAAAGACAGAAGAATGGAATCTGGCAGTAAGAGAGGTCAAGCTTGGCAGCTGAGTGTCATGAAGGAGCAGGAAAGGTGTTTCCCTAATGCTCCACTAATGCTCAGCTCCTCAGTGGGCAGCCAGCAAACTCCAGCTCAAAAGCAGCTGTCTTCCACAAAACACTCCATGAAGAAGAATCAGACTGTCAAGGATCTTACAGTTAAAGTAGAGATTATCTTATCTAGTAGGAGACAGCAGAGTGCAGTAAGTTGGGACTTGCTGCTTGGAAGGCAACTGCTCTGTTGAACCTTATTCCCCAATTTCATGGCAACCTTGTGGAGACATTAAGTGGAGTCAGAGTTCCTTTAGCAGAGGCAGGGAAGTCAGCAAGAGGACTATTTCCCAGGAACATAATAAATCAGTCAAGCCTTGCTCACCTGTTTGAAATGGGTGCTTAACTAAACCTCCTTACTGGAGGTTAGGGTCACTTCTGGCTCACAGAAACACAGCAGGTGAGTCTGTGCTTCCATGCTGAGCACGCCTCAAGCAGCCATCCTCAGCACCTTCCCTGCAGCCCTGCTAAGCTGTCATGCTCTGGGGATGGGCTGAGTTCAGAGAAGCTGGACATCCCATCACAGAAGCATTCAGGCTGGGAAAGACCCAAAGGGATCACCAAGGCCAACCCAGAGCCCTGCTCTGCAAGGCTCAGCCCTAAACCACAGCCCCAAGCACCACAGCCAAAGCACCTGCAAACACAGCCAGGCTTGGGGACCCCACCACCTCCCTGGGCAGCACATTCCAAGCCCTCACCACTCTTGCCCTGGAAAAAAGGTTTCCTAAGGTCCAGTCTGAACCTCCCCAGTGGCAGCTTGAGGCCATTCCCTCCTGTTCTGCCAGCAACTCTGACTGCATGCTTCCCACAAACAGGCAATATTAAGCACCTTGGAGATCACGCTCTCTGCCAGACGAGTTGCCAAGCCCTGGCTCCCTCCTCTGCAGGATTTGTTGCAAAGGACAATGAATTCCACCTCAAAACTATTCTGCATGGTTCCAATTTCTGGTGTCCCCTCACCTTGGTGTTATGAAGAATGGACAGGATGAGCTCTGCTGCCAGCAGCTGGGATGATCTCAATTATCTGAACTAATCCTGCTCAGCATATTGAACAGTCAGGGATCTGAATGCCTCACTGTGCCTGGCACGGAACCACATGTGGCCAGGACGATACAGAACAGCAACCCAAGCACCCTACATTTAGTGGCTCTCACAAGAGTGGAGCAGCATCCCTTGGCTCATGAAAATGCCAGTTTGCAGCCTGCAACACTTTGGTGTTGCAAAAAGGATGCAAAAATCAGTATTCAGTAATCCTCTCTGGTCCTTCTGGCTGTAGGTGAAGGAAGTGGCTCTTCCATCAGCAAAATCATCATCCCTGGTGAACTCCAGCGCAAGGCAGGGGCTGTACTCCCCTGGGCATTGGTTACTTAACCTACCACCATGAAAACAAAAGGGACTCTCTCTGGCTGGCCATATGTGGACCTACTACAAAAGTGCCCTGGTTTCATTCCTCTCAGACAACACACAGGCAAGGTTCATTTTATGTGACTTCGAAGTGATGTGCCAGGGTACCAGCATGACACTCATCAGCTCTGACCCTCTTCAGTACTGGCACGTGGTCAGTCTTACAGGACAGACCATAAGCAGCTGTTCAGACCCTCTGTGTCCACCGGAAAGCTCCTGGAAGCTTCTGTAGCACAGCACGTTAGTCACCAAGAAGGGAACGCTCATTCTTTCCTAAGAGGGCATGGAAACCTTGCCACCAACAGCGTTCCCTCCAAACTTCAGTACCCACATTCAATTACACTCACTTAGAAAACAATGTGACCGCTTCCCATCCTCCAGACATCCTCTGGAACAGGTTGTTTCACCTCCAGCTTGCACAGTTGCTCCCAGGCTCAAGGGACAACACCAAACCGTCTCCTCTGCACAACAGGAAAGCCTTCGGGACCCTTCCCACCCACAGGAATCAACCCTGGAAACCATCCTGTCAAGCCTCAGAGTTCCTCCCATATCCCATGAAACAAAGACATCAGGTGCTGCAGAAAATCTCCAGGAGTAGCAGAGAAACATTTCTACCAGCACAGTACCCAGCGGGATGCACAATGAATGGTGTGTTGAGTGCATCCATGGGGGCTCCTACGGACTTCTTTATGGGTTATGGACTCCTCCAGCTGAGCCAGGTAAGAATGGAAGGACAAGGGCATCCTTACTGTAGTCAGAAGTTGCCAGTCTCGTTTTCACTGAGGTACAGCAGATGAGTGAGTGCAAAGGCAATGAGGAAGGACAAGGATAACGACAAGAGATCACAGCGGGATTGATTCGCTACGCAGGAAGCTGATGACTCTGAAAAGCTCCTCTTTAATTCCTATACAGCAGCCCCCCCAAAAGCATTGCTCACAGTGACCATCATTAGTTTGCTGCTTTTCTGAAGGCATTCCAATAGGAGCAGTAGATCTTAAATGGGTGAGCAGTTGTTTTATGGACTTGTTCCTCCACAGCACTCTGCAAGTAAAAGGCAATGAGGAAGCAAGCGTGCAGACAACAGTGACATCCTGGAGGCAAGGGTGAAGGGAAGGAGGCATGCATGTACAACCTAATGACATGGTGAGATGAGGATCAACTCCCTGAAGTCAGGGGGAATCTTTCTATTAACTTCAATGTGAGGTTTTTTTTCCCAAGGGCAGCGGGGCAGGTGAGGGGAGGCAAGGAGGTTTTACTTTGTGTCTTTTGAGAGGAACCTGCGTCCATTCCCCTCTGCTTCTTGGATCACCAGCCTCTGCGGGGGGAGCCTGCGGAGCCTGCTTACTCTGGTTCACCTCTTTCCTCCTCTGGTTCATCTCTTTCCTCCTCTGGTTCATCTCTTTTCTACATTCCCTTACAGCCCTAAGTCTAGCAACCTTGTCCTTCAGTCTGACCACCAGGTTAAGCAGATAGTGGATCTGCTCACACCTAATGCAGGAGTTGCCCCCACTACCCTGCATCTCAAGAGCCAGGCGAGTTCAACCAAGCCCCGAAGGACAAAAGCAGAGCAGGTTGTTAAGGCAGACTGTGACAGTGGAAACAGGTTTTGAACCATCCTGGAAGTGTTAATATTCAAAAAGTGTGGCCAAAGCCAGCTGTTTCTGGGAGGTGAGGCAGAGCCTGGATGCTCTCACTAGAGGAGGCTTCCCAGGTAGGAAGTGCCTTGGCCACAGGTACATTTCTAGATCATTACCTGTACCCTGGAGAGAGTTAGGGCCCTCAGATCTCCACTGATCATGCACCATCCGTTGTCAGGCCTGCTGGCTGCTAAGCTCTACCTGACTTATCTTTCAGTGACTGAGAAAAAAAGGGGGGAGGGAATGCAAGCTCCCCCAGGTTGGACTCGTTCCTCTCTCCAGTTAAATTTCTGTCAGAACAAAACCCTCTATACCCTCTAACTCTACCAGATGGGGTCAGTGCTCCTTCTGTGGTCCACATGTCAGGGGGATGCATGGATCCTACTTTTCCCTTCTCAATGCTCATTTTATTCATGCCTCTACACTGCTTCACTCATTCTCTTCAACTGCAGCTCCAAAGTGTCAGCCCATGTGGCATGAACCGCTGAGGAAACAGAGAAATGTTTAATGGCCTTTTGATGGAGGGCCTCCTTGATGAGGTGGTAACAAACCACTGGCACCTAGCCCAAACTGTCCCCAGGACAATAACTATCATCATCATCATCATGTGGGAAACTCAGGAGGGTTAGGAAACAAGCAGTAAGAATAATAATGCTCTTGTGAGGTCCAGCACCTGGTGAGCTAATAGAAAACAATAAATACTTTGGTACATCCATAGGAAACCTTTTAAGGACAGATGTGGTGGTTTGAGCCTTTACAATTTTGTTAGAGATTTCAAGCAGAAAGGTAGAAAAATGCAAATAAATCACTGCTGGGTGTGAAAAGGAAAACCAAAGATCATTCTAAACAATTTCATTGGAGAGAGATCCTCCATAAGGCTGCTTGTACCAAAACAGCCTTCCCTCTTCTGGTCTCTGCTCTGCTCACTTCATGCTCTGAAGGGAGACTGCTCTGCTTCTGCCTGACCTTGGCTGCATTGTTTTGGTGAAGTTCTAACCACTGCTCTCTCTCTCTGCTCCTTTCTCCCCCTGGGACAGGGGCTGGGGGGGCAGAGGGACAGCTCCCCTGCTGTTCTTGACCAGGGGGTTTCTCGTGGTGCTTGTCAAGTGCAAGTATCTGTACAACATGGTAACTCCTGGCTACTCTGCACATCTCCCTTGCATTCCATTGTAGGCTGTAGTTTTGCCTGCAAATACAGCTGCCCTTTGCTTCCAGCTGAGCTGGCCTGGCAACGTTGATGTTGGGGGGGTGGAAATCTCACCCCACCACAACAGCAAGCATTTCTCAGCCCTAGCTCAGGCTGCAGATCAGAGCTGAAAACTGCCGGGCTGCTCAACGCTTTGCACTGGCTAAGTCAAGCTCATCAGATGCTGCGCTACAGAAATATTAACGCAGTTAACATCCCCCCAATCAATACAGTGAATTGCATTCATGATGCTGCGATCAATGGGTTGCTCTGCGCTGCTAAATATAAACCCCTCAGCCCCCAGGAACACATTTCCATGCCAAAGAGCCGCAGCACATTGTCTGGCTGCTTCGACAGTCCCAGATCCTGCTGGTTGCTCTGCCTGCCTTCCTCCTCCCTCCCTTCCCAGCTCTCCTGCTTTGTTGTAATTCATGCCACATATCCGAGTGTGGGAGGAGAGCAACCAAACAATTATCGAGGATCAATGCCAAAGAAACAGGTGAGGAAAACACAAGTATGCTTCACGAGATGCCGCTGGGAGGAAAGTTTATTTTTACCTGATTTGTTAGACACCCATATAATTGCCTCTGATGAGATGTGGCTCGTATTTCCTACTGCAATTGTTAATGGAATCTGCCACAAGTAGCTGCAAGACAAAGGAGGGGGAATCTAAGAACAAAAATACCGAACTGATTCTTCTCACAGCAATCAGGGAGCAATGTCAAAGAAATCAAAACACAGTTTCAGCAGAAGCTTAAAGGCCTGGATTCTAACAAGGTACTTTGATTCTTGCAATGCATTTGCTGTCAGCAATAAACCAACCCCAAAGTCATTCACCTTAAGGAAAAAGTAATAATAATCCTAAAGGATATTGAACGTTTTGCACAGGCCAGCACCATCACATCAGGACTTGGTTTGGGGTTGGTGGGGTTCTTGGCAAGGTTTTCCTACTGGGACAAAATGCTTCAGAAAAGAGGGAATGACCATTTCCCACAGCAAGAAGAACCCTTTTGTTCCGCTCACACCGAGAAAGAGAAGCTGCAGGTAAAACATGCTTTGATTTATGGGGACTCCAAAGGTTAAAAACAATACACTTGTCTAGCAGCTTCTTTAAAAGCTGTCTTGGGCTTTAGAGCTGCTGCTGCTGCTGCTGCTTCATAAAAACAGAACGAATGGGATGGATCTCCACTGCCTTCGGCCGCCTGCCAGCACTCACATGTCTGCAACCCGGCCAGAAGGTGCTGCATGTGGATGCGGAGGGGAGCCCGTGCAGCCAGACCCCAGCGGCCTCCCGCTCCTCCCTCGTGGGACAGATGCTCTAATTCACCTAAGGCTTCAGCAGAAACTGACTGCATGAAGTCAGTCTTTGGGGGAGACATGGAAAGGATGAACTCCTGCCTGTCTTCATCATCACTAGACAAGGGGCAACAGATGGAAACTCCAGCACAGGAGGTTCCACCTCAACATGAGGAGGAACTTCTTGACTGTGAGGCTCCCAGAGCCCTGGAGCAGGCTGCCCAGAGAGGTTGTGGAGTCTCCTTCTCTGGAGCCTTTCCAGCCCTGTCTGGATGTGTTCCTGTGTGCCCTGTGCTGGATTCTATGCTCCTGCTCTGGCAGGGGGTTTGGACTCCAGAGGTCCCTTCCAACCCCTGACATCCTGTGAGCCTGTGATCATCACCTCTACTCATGAACCCTTAAAAGTACCCTTTCAGCAGCCAGGGAAAGAAGAGCCTTCCCTCCCAAGCCTGCCATGCTGTTTTGTACATCTGTCAAGGGGAAGCACTCAGTGCTGGCACAGGTGGTTCCTTTGCCTGCAGAGCACAAATGCAGTTAAGCAAGGCAAGAGAATGGCCTCAACTCAGGTATCACCCCACACTACCACTGTGATGTCAAATATGTACATCAGTTTAAAATGATTGCATTAAAATGAGCCAGGATGACTGTGGGTGATGTCTGCATCAGCTTCTCCCCCACTAGTGCACAGCACTGCAAAACTGAGCCTGTGGTGCTAAAAAACCTTAGGTTTGCTCCTTTCACTTACCCAGAAGCCTGCTCCACTGAACTACAGACACTGCCCCAACGTGCCACAGCTGCAGTCAGTGCAGTCTGGGCTGCAAAGCCTGCCTTGGTGACCTGACCTGGAGGCTGAGGGAGGGACAGAGCCCTGCCCTGCCAGCTCCCAGCTCCCCATCCACGTGCAGTGCTCAGAGCAGAACTGCATGTGCCAGGAAACACTTGTCCATAGAGCAGTGATTCAGTAGAGAGGGGGAGGTTATCTGGGAAGCCGTACAGCTGAAAGAGCTCTGAGTGGCACTGGCAAGCAAACATGGCATTTATTGCCATATGGCAGAAGCTAAAAGGCCCCATGTGATTCTGGATCCTCTGAATGCTGCTGTCATGGCACACAGGGAAAATTGTTAGCTCTACTCATGCACTGAAGACACACTCCACATGAGCACAGGCTCTAGCAGACACTTTGGATAATTAAGCTGTGGCATTGCAGATGCTACTGCCTTTACCAGTCTGCCCACTCCTCGTGCTGACACTACCACTCTCCACTGCACAGCGAGCAGAAAAGGAAGCCCAAGGGGGCATCAGCTTCTCAGCTCTCACTCTGGGCTCTTCACACAAAGGGATCCTCATTGTTGGTTTAACTAACACTCTGGACTATGAACTGGACTAATGAGACAAAAACATGGCTTGTGTCCTGCTGCTTCTGCCAAGGCAGCAGTTAGCTTCTGGGTTCAACAGGTAAGGGCAGGCAGAAGAAGCTGTGGAGTGAGGCTTTGGAGAATGTTCACACTCCTTCAAACACCTCACAGCTCTCCAGACACCCACGAGTGTTTGAGAGCCTGTCCAAAAAGGCTTCTAGGAAATGCATCATCTTTGCAAACACAGCCAGCTCTAAACTCTTGCCTCTCCAGAATGAAACAGATGCTGGCACACCATGATGGAGAAAGAGAAGGCAGCCTTCTGCAAGAAGCTCAGCCCCTGTTTGAAAGGACAGGAACTCTGGGACGTGAAAAATGAAGAGAGAACTGGGTTCGCATGGCAAGTTTGTAACTCTGGAGTTCAGCTCCCAAGGGCAGTCAGAGCAGCCTCAGAGACAATGAGAGCTGCCTCTGTACCCAATTCAAACACACATATGCAGCTGGACAGCTGTTAGAAGGAACCTCACAGGGGACCTTGTGTACACTGCAGTACTATTGCAGACAATAGTTTTGTAGTCCCTATTATTTTATGTTGCCTGCAATTACTGCAGTAGGGACAGATCCTTCTCTGAAAGGTGATGGAGCTAGGGAAGAGGAGTCACACAAGCCACCCCTCCTCAGAAAACAGGGATGGAGTTAGTTGGGAAGATTGCTACTGGTAGATGTAACTTTTATCTCCTCAGGATGAGACACCTCCTGATGTTCTGGGCACACTCCAGAACCTTCAAATGCCATCCTCTTGGCTTTGGGTTTCCTGCTGACCACAGACTTCCTTTTACCAGGCATCTGCAGAAGACATTTTTCCTACTACTCTCTGTTAATCTGCTCTGCCCTTCCAGTCCTTTCGTTCTCAGTGAGACTGCTGCTGCTGCAAACACCTGTGGTTAACTTTTCCAGATGTGTATGAGGGAGATGTATCACCTGCCAAGAATTTTCCTTAGGATGGCTTCTCCTGCACATCATTTCTGAGTTACCTGTATGGACTGTGTTCTCCAGGTGTGGTTAGGAAGAATCACAGAAACATTCAGGTTGGAAAAGACCCAAAAGGGATCACCAAGTCCAACCCAGAGCCCTACTCTGCAAGGCTCAGCCCTGAATCACAGCCCCAAGCACCACAGCCAAACCACCTGCAAACACAGCCAGGCTTGGGGACTCCACCACCTCCCTGGGCAGCACATTCCAAGCCCTCACCACTCTTGCCTGAAAAAAACCTTTCCTCATGTCCAGTCTGAACCTCCCCAGGGGCAGCTTGAGGCCATTCCCTCTTCTTCTGTCACTAATGACCTGGGAGCAGAGACCAGCACCAACCTCTCCACAACCTCCTTGCAGGGAGCTGTAGAGAGCCAGGAGGTCTCCCCTCAGCCTCCTCTCTTTCCCACTAACCATCCCCAGCTCCTGCAGTTGCTCTTCACCAGATTTCTTCTCCAGGCCCTTCCCAGCTTCCTTGGCCTCCTCTGCCCTGGCTCCAGATGCAGCAAACCATTTTGGGCAAAAAAGGAGCCCATTTGTCTGTTTTCCTTCTGCTCTGTCTGGGTAGTGCAGCTCTTTTATTTACTGGTTCTATGTTGGGACCACCAGCAGTGTGCTCCCTGTATGTGTCTGACCAGGGGAAAGCATCCTGTTCCTCCTGGCCATGTGTGCTGTGACAAATCACTAAGAGTGAAGAGTCTAGCCCTGAGGGCCCAGTGACCAAGGCAGCAGGACTGGAGGCAACCCATTTGGTTCTCCTCTCCTCAAGGAACATGTTTGCAGGCAGCACATTCAGCCCCTGGGTGAAACGGAGCTCATGAGCTGCGTGTCCACTCTGCCCGAGATGCCACTGGGCCTCAGAGCCATTCAGGCACAACTGTCCCTCTGGGTACAGCTCTGATCACCTTAGCAGGGAGCCAGAGGTAGACCTCTTAATTGTGCAAAACCTAGGGGCTATTGCAGGAATGTAAGAAACCAGCTCCAAGGAGGAGGAGAAGAGACATCTGAAATTGGAACAGGCAGGGTGAATAGGAATGGTTCTGAGCACAGCTTTGGTCAGTCATAAAGCCACGTAGGAAAGGGGGATCCTGTTGAAAGGCAGCATAAATGAAGTGACAGCTAATAGAAGTAAGTGGGGTGCACTAAAAAGAGTGTGGCCAGCTGGCTGGGGGAGGCTCTCCTCCCTTTCTGTCCGGTGGAGGCTGGACCTGGAGTTTGTCTACAGTTCTGGGCACAACTTCCCCATAACCAGAACGTGCCAAGCTTCCACCCACTCCCAGCAGCAAATGCCATGCTCTGCCAGGGACATCTGTCCCCTGAACTCAAAACTCAGCACAGAAGTTCAGCCATCCCCAGCCATCACTCACTGAACAATTCAGATTCCTGCTCCACACCCCGAAGCTCATCATCTCTGGCTGCACCATAGAGAGCACACAAGTGATTGAGTGCCTGCTGCACTCGAAGAGCACAACACAGCTCAGCTTCCCGGCTTCTTGAATGGGGGAGCAAGTGCACAATCACATGAAGGGAAGATAGGATATGTCCATCATTAGAATGAATAGAATAGGGTAGAGTAGGATAGAATAGAATAGAATAGAATAGATAGAGAATAGAATAGAATAGAATAGAATAGAATAGAATAGAATAGAATAGGATAGGATAGGATAGGATAGGATAGGATAGAATAGAATAGAATAGAATAGAATAGAATAGAATAGACCAGGTTGGAAAAGACTTTTGAGATCATCAAGTCCACATCTCTCTATCCTTCTGCTTTACAGACCTCTGGATTAAAGATTTCTATCTATCTGTTCTTTATACAGAAACCATATAGAATCCTTCCTACAGACCACTTCCACATTTCCTCTATCTGTTATACTGCTTTTCCAGGTTAAAAAGCCAGGCCTGCCCTCAGTGCTCTAAAGGTCTGCCTGGGCTGGCTGAGAGTGGCATCATTCTCTTCTCTCCTACATGCTTTATGCTGCTTTTAATGCTCCTTTCCTGCTAATCCCTACTTCTACCTACTTCCCTACTTCTATCCCTTCTACCTACTTGCTTGGCTGTGTCTGCACACTCGAGCTGATGTTTCCTGATGTTGTGGTTTAAGCTTCCTGCTAGCCAAAAGCCCAAATGTACAGCTTTAGGTGCCCCCCCTCTCCCCTTTCCTTCCCTGTTAGGGAAAAGCAAATTGGGCAGGAGGAGAAAAGAGAGGTAAAATTACAAAAGAAAGAGTCTTGACCCGATTTGGAAGTGAAAGGGTTAAGTTTAGCAAACTACCAAAGGCATTTGAGTAAAGGAAGGGTACAAAGGTATAATGAAAAAGGGTAAATAAAAATGTGTACAAAACAGAGGCAGCTGGCAAAGGACTGGGGATGCCAAAAGGATTCTCTTCAGATGCGTGCCGGAGTCTGGACCGGAGCGGCACAGGCCCCAGCCCAGGCTGCCACGCAGCAGGATGTCAGAGAGTGAGGGCAGGACAAGAAAGAGAGGCAGGAATGGCTTTCCTTGAACAGGGTCGAGGGCAGGGCGGTGGGAGTTGACCAGACTTTGGCCTGGGACCCTTTCCACCGGGCGGGGGCCAAGCGTCTCTGCCCACTTGGGGCAGGTTTCCTTGTCCACCGGGGCTAGGCTCTATTCAGCCCACGGCCTCTAACAACTGCAAACCACACACACACCTCGAGACCTCTCTCCTCAGGCAGAGCAGCTTCTGCAGCACTCAGCACTCAGGCAGGACTTTTTTCCCTCACTACCAACAGTAGGCTTTGCTGGTCATTTTATCTTCATGTCAGCCAGCATGAGGGATACTTCTGTAACTTGACATTAACTCTTGGTTTCACTACCCTTGCAAGCTTCCTATTCCAGACCGCTCCCACCCCACTTTCCATGCCCTTTATTACATGACTTATAGGAAAAAACCCCAGGCTTCTGAGAATGTAATGGATGATCACCCCCCAGGGAGCAAGTCAACCATTCGACTTCTCACTTTTTGGTTGGTTTTTTTAACTGAGTTCTTCCCCCTTACTCAAGCATAGATCATTTTCTTCTGCAATCTTTAATGAGGAAGCTGCCAAATAATGAAAAACTGGTGAAAAGGACATGAGGATGGACACAGCTAGATAGAGAAGACATCATGTAAAGCCTTTGATTGCCTACTGAGCTAGGAAATGAAAGGAGAGCCACGACAAGGTGGAAGAGCAGAGCAGTGCACAGACTCAGACAAACAAGCAAGCCTACCTCAGTACACCCAGCAGCAGGATAAGAGGTGACAGAAACAAGTTAGGAGACTGCCTCTTAGCAGGGTCTAACAAGCATCATCTTTTCAAGTGTAGTGGCAATTACAGAATGACACCGGTGGGAAGAGGCCTTAGGAGGCACAGCTCAGATGTGCTAGGAGCACAGGAACATAGTTTCATTGTAGGTAGCAATGAAACCAGAGACACAAGGCTGTCCACTGAGGGGCACCACACACAGCCAGTCAAGCCCCATGTGATGGATGATTTGTTCATCCTGCTTTTTGTCCCCAATGATTGCCACCTGCTCTTCTGCCTAATCTCTCCTACTGCAAGCATCTATGGAACTTCTTTCAGAGGAGCTGAGCACCAAAAGCTGTCTGTACCTTCACAGATATTACTAGGCTGGAAATTAGATTCTGAGTTGTCTAACTTATCCCAGGCAGGAAAAGCAGCGTTATGGACCCCTCAGCTGGCGCAGGAATGCGCTCAGTCATCACTCTCTGCGGCTCAGTCTCACTTGTGGAAGGTGGTGGCAAATCAGCCCCTGTAGGGTACTCAGGATCACAGAATCAACCAGCTGGAAAAGACCTCAGAGAGCAATCAGTCCAACCTATTACCTAATACCCACACCTCCTGACAACTAAGCCATGGCTCCAGTGCCACATCCAAGCCTTTCTTGAACACCCCCAGGACAGGGACTCCACCACTCCCTGGGCAGCACATCCCCATACTTGAGGCCATAAGATGTGGCAGAGCTCCTGCCCGTGTAGGCAGCACCAGGTCAAGTAAGGGACCCGAGGCACCTCCAATGGCACCAGTCACCTGTGCAAGCAAAAAAGGGCTTCCCCATTCACTCAGTGGTGACAGTGATACTCCCACAGCTCACCACGGCTTTCCCAATAACAGTTTGCATTTCTGCATGCAAGAAAGAGTTTTTGAAAGCCAAGCTGCTTGCAAGGGAAGAGAAGGCTCCAGCACAGAGAGTCAAACCCAGAACTGCTGAATCATTTCATAACGCTTTTGGAAAAACTTGCAGTTTGCTGATTTCAAAAGAAACTTCAGCTGGAAACAGAAGTTAATTGAAGGGGGAAGTTAACAGGATGTGAAACTGACTGCAAAGCACTGACATTACAGAATTGAGATGGAAATTCTAAGCCATTTTTTGCTTCAAATTTTGTCCTGATTCAGTAGAGGGAAATGTTTGATATGTGGAAAATTCTGTGGGATGGGAATCCGTTTCTTGCTCATCTGTTAACACTTATAACTCTGTGAAGTATTTTGAGCCAAAAATCTCACAGGATCTCACTGAAGGCTATGATTAAAGCTATTT
>CM037632.1:2022483-2143287 GCA_015227895.2 Colaptes auratus
CCCTCACTTTCCCTACTGTTCCCTCAGGGTGTATTCTTCTCCACTTGCCCTGCTGTTTCCCTAAGGCTATAGATCTTCTCCACTTTTCCTAGTGCTTCCCTTGGGGTAAGTTCCTTCTCACTTTCTCCTATCATTTCCCTCAGGGTACTTCCTTCTCCACTTTCCCTGCTGTTCCCTAAGGCTATATATCCTCTCCACTTCCCCTGTCATTTCCCTAATGGTGTACTCCTTCTCCACTTGCCCTGCTGTTTCCCTAAGGCTATAGATCTTCTCCACTTTCCAGTTTTCCCTGGGGTATAATTCCTCTCCATTTCCCTATCATTTCCCTCAGGGTGTATCCTTCTCCACTTTCCCTGGTGCTTCCCTAAGGCTATAGATCTTCTCCACTTTCCCTCAGGGTATGTTCCTTCTCCACTTTCCCTGGTGTTTCCCCCAGGGTCTATTCCTTCTCACAAAACCAGACTCTGGCAAAATCTGAGGGGTTTTTTCCTGTTTACCCTTGAACTTCCTTCTCTTTTTGAGTATGGTCCTTGAAGAACTCACAGGCAGTATCATCAAACTCCAGCCCCCACATCAACAGAATCAGTCCCACAAGGAGGAGTGGGGTTGAGGGGAGTCCTGGTGGGTGGCATTATTACATAAGTGACAGCAAATTCAACACCTCAGATGATGCTTTTGAGAGCCATGGTTATGGCTGCTAGGATCAGCCATAGCACTGCTTATGGCTGCTAAAATCTCTGTCAGCACACTCTGGGCTGATGTGCCTCAAAGCATAGCTGCAGGCTGGACCTCTGGGGAACTTGAGCAGAGACATCACTAAAATCTCTTACAGTGGCAGTTAAGATAGAAGCACTTCCTGGGAGAGAGAGTCCCCAAGCTAGGGGACTTGAGCATCTCCCCTGGGAAGAGAGACTGAGAGCCCTGGGGCTGTTGAGTCTGGAGAAGAGAAGGCTGAGAGGGATCTGATCAATGGCTATCAATAGCTGAGGGCTGGGGGTCAAGGGGAGGGGGCCAAGCTCTTTTGGGTGGTGCACAGCAAGAAGCCAAGGAGCAATGGAGACAAACTTGAGCAGAGAAGGTTTCAGCTCAGCAGGAGGAGAAACTTCTTTGGAGTGAGGGTGGCAGAGCCCTGGAGCAGGCTGCCCAGAGAGGTTGTGGAGTCTCCTTCTCTGGAGCCTTTCCAACCCCCCCTGGATGCATTCCTGTGAGGACTCCCCTGGGTGATGCTGCTCTGGCAGGGGCTTGGACTGGGTTGATCTCTGGAGGTCCCTTCCAACCTCTCATGTTCTGTGATTCTCTGAAAGCAGAAGTGCTTCAGGAGCTCTGCCTTGGCAGAATGAGCTTCATATTCCACACTTCTTCATTGCATGGGTGCCTACAGAAAACCAGGATATGCTCCCACCCTCAGCCCCTAAGCTGATTTTATTATGAGCCTCTTATAAATCCACTGCACTCCCAGACTGTTTGCCATTGAACAGTTACTTTCAAGAGGGAGTGCTAGAAAACATTGGTTGCTTACCATCTTGTGTGGAATTGTGGTATACAGCAGGTATGATGTAACACAGCAAATGCACACTGCACCTTAAAAAGCCTGAGGAACATTTTCATTCACAAAAAACCCTAACAAAACAGGGAGGAAAGAGGTTGGGAAGGGCAATGCCAAATACTAAGGCTGACAATTTTGGGCACTCATAGTCAAGAAGACAAGATATAAGGAGAAGCTCTCACCCTAAATCATAAAGTAGGTAAACAGTGAGCCACAAACTGTCCTAAAATCCAGATCACAGCCTGGGGGAATTTTCCTGAGCCATCAGGTCAGCAGAAGGCAAAACTAACCAGAGCAGAGTGACTGTGTGGTGAGCTGTGCTCTGGCACCGGCACCAAGCACAAGAAAGCTGGTCTCCTGAGCTCCTGTTTCACTACACTAATGTGTCCTGTAGCCTACACTAACACCTTGCCCAGCACTTAGTGATTTCCTGACTTGGGAATTCTTCCAAGGCTGGGGCAGTGTGGCTGGAAAGCTGCTGCCAGAAAGGGACCTGGGGGTGCTGATGGACAAGCGCTGAAGAGCCAGCAGTGTGCCCAGGGGGCCAAGAGCAGCCAAAGGCTCCTGGCTGGGATCAGCAATGCTGTGTCCAGCAGCAGCAGGGAGGGGATTGTGCCCTGGCACTCAGCTCTGGGCAGGCCACCCTCCACTGCTGTGCCCAGCTTTGGGCACCTCAGACAAGAGAGATGTGGAGTGCTGGACCAGGGCAGAGGAGGGCAAGGGAGCTGGGAAGGGCCTGGAGAAGAAATCTGATGAGAGCAACTGAGGAGCTGTGTGGTTAGTGGAAAGAGAGGAGGTCTGAGGGAGACCTCCTGGCCTCCTACAGCTCCCTGCAAGGAGGTTGTGGAGAGATTTGGTGCTGGTCTCTGCTCCCAGGTCATTAGTGAGAGAGAAGAGGGAATGGCCTCAAGCTGACCCTGGGAGGTTCAGACTGACATGAGAAAGGTTTTTTCCAGGCAGAGTGGTGAGGGCTTGTAATGTGCTGCCCAGGGAGGTGGTGGAGTCCCCAAGCCTGGCTGTGTTTTTGCAGGTGGTTTGGCTGTGGTGCTTGGGGCTTGTGTTTAGGGGTGAGCCTTGCAGAGCAGGGCTCTGGGCTGGCCTTGGTGATCCCTTTGGGTCTTTTCCACCTGAGTGTTTCTGTGCCTCTGAGGCTTCTCTCTCCCAGGGGATACTGCCCCTAGCAAGGTGCCCTGGCTCACTTACTAGTGGCAAACACTAGCCAAGGGGTGCTGGCAGGTCTCTAGGATTCTCCTTCGCTAGTCTGGAGTAGGGGAGGCTCAAAAATGGTTGCAGAGGCTCTGGTCAGCAAACCAAGATGTCTGCATCCACCCAAGCAGCAAGGAAAGGTCAAAAACTCCTGAGTGCCACAGGACGTGTGACAAACTTCCACCTCCAGCTGGCTGACAGCTGCTCACTGAGCTCACTTATGTCATTTCTGGAGCAGGATAGTAAGGAGGGGAGAAGGCAGAGTGCAGAGGGAAACTGCTTTGATTGTCTCTGGCAAGTGACAGAAATGTTTAACCATTGTCATTATTATAATAATAAGCAAAGCAGCAGTTGCAATGTTCCCATCAAAGGGGAGAGTGTAAAATAACTTCTGTGCCATATAATTGTCTGGAAATATTTATTCAGAGGCACTACAGAGCAGAACATAAGTTAAGCACAGTCTCCCTGAGCAGCCTGATTTATCACCCTCTCCCCCAGCAATGTCACAGGAAGGTCAGGAACAGAGTACCTCTTTTTCTTGTGTCTTTCCAGCCATCAATCATGCTGCCAGCCCCAGAGTCCAGCAAAATTACTAGCAGATAATGCTGCCAAAGCCCAAACGCTGCAGAGCCAGGGCTAGGAGACAAGATTCCTTTCCAGCTTAGCCCTCTGACAGGAGAACTGCAGTACTGTCTTTTGCTCCATTATGTGCACAGAGGAACCAGGCAACAAGCAGGAACAGCACAGAAACGTCCAATCTCCTGCCTGGTCTGAAGCAGT
The DNA here is from genome assembly GCA_015227895.2 of Colaptes auratus. Lineage (NCBI taxonomy): Eukaryota > Metazoa > Chordata > Aves > Piciformes > Picidae > Colaptes > Colaptes auratus. The sequence continues at coordinate 2,026,016 of CM037632.1, forward strand.
CACACTGTGTCTTCAGGTAGATCTCCAGCAGCCACCTGAGTGAGCTTCTATCTACCACCAAAGCAATCTGAAGAGGAACCTGGGACACTCTTGGCAAGCATCTTAACAGAGAAGAGTCACATCAGACAGTGCTGATGGGAGGGTTTAATGCCAGGCTGTGAGCAACCTGCTCTAGTGTGAGTGTCCCTGCCCACAGCAAGGGACTTGGAACTGGATGACCCTCAAGGTCCCTTCCCAGCCTGACAGTTCTGTGGTTCCATAAGCAGTGGCTGAATGCACACAGAGATTCAGGCAAAGCACTTCTCAAGTGCTGCTTAAAAACTTCACCCAACTCACCTGTACTGGAGTCTGGAATGAGAAGGCTGGCAGCCTCCTTTACAACTCATCTAGTCTCTCCCCTACCCGAAGCAGAGGCACAGCACTGCCATTGCTGACAGCAATTTGCCCGGGCTGGCTTCTGTCGGCCTCCAGTGATAGGTGTCCTAGGAGCAATAGCATCTCAGTACTCCTCCGAGGTCTGGTAATCAGAGCACTGCCACTCTGGTCTTTGGCCCTGTAAACATTCACTAAAGAGCACCAACAGAGCCATTGCATGTCCTGGAATGAACTCTGTGCACGCAGCTTCGGTACAAACTACAAAACGCAGGAGTCCCTCTTTGCTGCACGCCAGATCAGAGGGGGTTTGATTGGCACCACTGCTCACACAGGCAGGAGCCCAGACTTAAAAGGAGCCTTCACAAGGCATCTCTAAGCCAGCCTTCTCCACACTGAGTCATTGAAAACACAAGACTACAAAAGCAAAGCTTAACCCCAAACCCCACATGTGAGATGCTTCATTGTCTTCTCACTTTGTACATAACTGTCCTTAGCCACCAGTTCATCAGATGTCCATCACTCTGCAGCCACTGCCACACATGACAAACTCAGCACATGTTAGAAGCACAGCACCACATGAGCTTGGTGTTATCATCTGTGCTCCTAATTTCACAGTTGCCTGCTGAACTGGAGAGCAGAGGAACAGAGACACAGAGCAGCAAAGACTCTCTCTCCGTCTAGTTATGACAAACCACTGGACACCACTCTGCTCCAACAGGCTTCTCAGGCCTAAGGAAGCTGCTGATGAGCTGTGGTGAAAAGGCAGTATCAGAGAACCACAGAAACACTCAGGTTGGAAAAGAGCCTCAGGATCACCAAGGCCAGCCCAGAGCCCTGCTCTGCAAGGCTCAGCCCTAAACCACAGCCCCAAGCACCACAGCCAAACCACCTGCAAACACAGCCAGGCTTGGGGACTCCACCACCTCCTGGGCAGCACATTCCAAGCCTCACCACTCTTGCCCCTGGAAAAACCTTTCCTCTGTCCAGTCTGAACCTCCCCAGGGGCAGCTTGAGGCCATTCCCTCTTCTTCTCTCACTACTGACCTGGGAGCAGAGACCAGCACCAACCTCTCCACAACCTCCTTGCAGGGAGCTGTCGAGAGCCAGGAGGTCTCCCCTCAGCCTCCTCTCTTTCCCACTAACCATCCCCAGCTCCTGCAGTTGCTCTTCATCAGATTTCTTCTCCAGGCCCTTCCCAGCTTCCCTTGCCCTCCTCTGCCTGCCCTGGCTCCAGCACCTCCACATCTCTCTTGTCCTGAGGAGCCCAAAGCTGGACACAGCACTGGAGGTGTGGCCTGCCCAGAGCTGAGTGCCAGGGCACAATCCCCTCCCTGCTGCTGCTGGACACAGCACTGCTGATCCCAGCCAGGATGCAAAATATTCCTTTTTCACAAGGGTGAAGGTGGAAAAAGACCTTTAAAATGTTTTGTTGTTTTATAGATAGAGATACAGATATAGATAGATAGAGATATAGAGGTGGAAAAATAGAGATAGAGGTAGAGATACATGTAGTAGCTTATGACATTACATAACACTACAGGCATCACCCCTAGCAAGGTACTACTCTGCTTATGCTGAAGACATGACCTAGGGTGGTGGCTGCTCCAGAGCAAAGAGGCAGTCGATGATGAGAAGCAGACAGGTCTCAAATTGGCAATGAATTATCCCTTGCAGAATTCACACTCAAATTCTCAGAGTGATCCAAAATAATCTCTGCATTAAAAGAGCTTCTAATGAGTCAGACCCAAGCAGCAGCTCCAGATTATGTTATGAAACGTCAGTGTGTGCTCAGCTGCATCCCGACCTTGACTCGCTCTTTACATCGAGCTGCTGAACTTACGGACAGAGCCCAGCGCATTCGTTTTCCCCTTAGGGACAAAGCACCAAATGGCAGTGTAATTGCCAAGGGAAAGTTATGGCTCTGCTGTGAATGATGTCTCCCATCAATCCAGCAGCAGGCACACAGGCTCTGTCACAGAGCGACAGGGCTGCTGCCGAGTGAGGAGAGCCCCTCGCGCAGGGGCACCATAAATCCCCTGTCCCACCGCCCCACACAGCCTGCAAGCCATCTCCCTAAATCACAATTAGCGAGGCCAAGCTGGCAGCAAGCCGGCCTGTGCTGTGCAGACAATGGGAATGAGGTGATTTACTTGCTGCTGGCTTAAAGCTCATCCTGCCTCATCTGCTTCGTAGGAAATATGTACAACACAATTAGCTTCTCATCTGGAAAACTCTGAAGGGGTGGGAGAGAAGAAATGTAGCTCCTCAGAGCAGTGCTGCCCAGGGTAACTCCTCTGTCTGGGCATGGGCATATGTGAAGAACTGCACTCCACTCATCAGCCCACACAGGGAGAGGAAAGGGGGGAATGGAGCAGAAATAGAAGTGGGGAGATTCAGACTCAATGTTAGGAAGAAGTTCTTTCCCAGGAGGGTGGTGAGAGCCTGGCACAGGTTGCCCAGGGAGGTGGTGGAAGCCTCATGCCTGGAGGTTTCCATGGCTGTGAGCAACCTGCTGCAGTGTGAGGTGTCCCTGCCCATGGCAGGGGGGTTGGAACTGGCTGAGCCTGGAGGTCCCTTCCAGCCCTGACAATTCTGTGATTCTATGAACAAGTTAGGACTCTTCCTCACTGGTTCACTCATTTACCTCCAAAGTGAAGTGTGTAGGTTAGGATCATTCACAGGGAAACTTGCTGCCCACTACCATTCACATTTTCACTTTAGTTGTGGTTGGTTCTGTTAATTCATCGGACCTACCAAGGCTACACCTGGATTCGGGTAGCCTTTCCCACAGTGCTCTAAAGGCAGCTCTTTGGTAGCTCTGTAAGACAGGTATGTTGGACCTTGCCAGGCAAAAAAAGCCCTGAGCAGGGCAACCCACATGAGATGAAAACAACCTCTTTGATCACAGGTTTCACCTCCAGGCTGAAGCCTGCCACTGCTGTTCAACAATGCAGGTTGGAAAAAAGAACATTTTCTCATAGGAAAATAAAGGGCAACCTTCCAAAGAGGCTCTGAGATCTTTAGTATCAAAGGATACCTTGCCATGGGGGCCAAGGCCAGTGGGGTCCTGGGCTGCATTCAGAGGAGTGTCTCCAGCAGAGCCAGGGAGGTTCTCCTCCCCCTCTGCTCTGCCCTGCTGAGACCTCACCTGGAATATTGCATCCAGCTCTGGGCTCCCCAGTTCAGGAGGGACAGGAATCTGCTGGGGAGAGGCCAAGGGAGGGCTCCAAGGATGCTGAAGGGACTGCAGCACTGCCAGGGGAGGAGAGGCTGAGAGCCCTGGGGCTGTTGAGTCTGGAGAGGAGAAGGCTGAGAGGGATCTGATCAATGTCTATCAATAGCTGAGGGCTGGGGGTCAGGAAGGAAGGGACAGCATCTGCTCTGACTGGGATAGTACAAGGGGCAATGGATGGAAATTACAGCACAAGAGGTTCAATCTCAACATGATGAAGAACTGTGAGGGTGCCAGAGCCCTGGAGCAGGCTGCCCAGAGAGGTTGTGGAGTCTCCTTCTCTGGAGCCTTTCCAGCCCTGTCCTGGCTGTGTTCCTGTGTGACCTGTGCTGGATTCTGTGGTCCTGCTCTGGCAGGGGGGCTGGACTGGAAGCTCTCCAGAGGTCCCTTTCAAACCCCTACCACCCTGTCATCCCATAAGCCTGTGAACACTGTGGATGACATATTCTTCTCCTACTGACATCACTGCCCTGGCAGGGAGGTTGGACTGGGAGATCCTTGGAGGTCTCTCTTCCAGCCCTAACTTCCTGGGATCCTGTATCTACCTCATGCTCCACTCCCAGGGTCGGACTGACAGGACCACATAAGGACTCTGCTCTTCCAAGCAATCAGGAGTGACTTCTTGGAGGCACTGCAATGGCCATGGACTTCCACAAGAACACGATAGGGCTGCACATCTACTGCCAGATATATACTCCAGCAACATTTGGCTTAAAGGCTCATTTTGAGCACTAAACTTAATCAGCATTCAACCCCTCCTATAGCAAAGGATGCAGAGAGGCTGACAGTTTGCAGGGAAGCCTGCTTACTATTATTATGTTTTCTTACATACAAAATATTTGAGGACTCTTCAAGTGACATTCAACTCCACACAAGAGCAATTGAAGCATCTTACAAAGGGTAGTTCAAATTCAGAGTAATTATCAGAGCATCGTCTGGCTGAAATGATCTTGCACAGGTTTAAAGCTACCACACAGAATCACAGAGCTGTGAGGGTTGGAAGGGACCTCACGGATCATCCAGTTCCAACCCTCCTGGAACTGGGCTCCCCAGCTCCAGAGAGACAGAGACCTGCTGGAGAGAGGCCAAGGCAGAGCCAGGAGGATGCTTAGGGGACTTGAGCATCTCCCCTGGGAAGAGAGACTGAGAGCCCTGGGGCTGTTGAGTCTGGAGGAGAGAAGGCTGAGAGGGATCTGATCAATGCCTATCAATAGCTGAGGGCTGGGGGTCAAGGGGAGGGGGCCAAGCTCTTTTGGGTGGTGCACAGCAAGAAGCCAAGGAGCAATGGAGACAAACTTGAGCAGAGAAGGTTTCAGCTCAGCATGAGGAGAAACTTCTTTGGTGTGAGGGTGACAGAGCCCTGGAGCAGGCTGCCCAGAGAGGTTGTGGAGTCTCCTTCTCTGGAGCCTTTCCAACCCCACCTGGATGCATTCCTGTGTGGCCTCCCCTGGGTGCTGCTGCTCTGGCAGGGGGGCTGGACTGGATGAACTCTGGAGGTCCCTTCCAGCCTCCAATGCTGTGTGATTCTATGTTCTAGGATCATGCTTTTTGTCATAATGAAACCCAGAGTTCTGGGAATTCTGCCACTGACACATGGGAAGGAGTCTGACTGTACTTCAGGAGCTAACAGATGTCCATTTCAGATGACACAATGACTCAGAGTGTTGGTGGTTTTCCTCTTGATGATTTTGTTGGGCAGGGTAGAATGAAACAGCTCTTTCATTGCTGAAGTTGTTAGCAGGCAGCAACATCTCTGAGAGCATGTTGGAGCAAACTCAAAATGCAGCTAATTTATTTCCTGCAGAACACTTTTCATCTCTCCTCTTTTCCCTTTCTAATGCTTATCATGCATTGAAGTCACCCCGTGAAATGTGCTTAAAAGCCAGAAACTTCCTGGAAAGCCAGAAGCCTGATCCTGGAAACACACAGAGCTGCACTCTGCCTGCCAGAGGAGCTACAGAGTTTTAGATTATTTCTGCAGCAGCAAGGCCCTATCAACAGCTCCAGAGCAGGAGGCTCTGAAATGCTCACAAACTCTCACCTGCTCCCTTATCTCCGTTCTACAGAGAGAGAAAACTCTTCTCAAGTGATTTCACTAACATCACCTGGGAAGTCTGGAGCAGAAGCAGCAGCTCAGGTTTCTCTGGTGCCTTCCTGCACCAGGGCAGAGCCTTACTTCCAGCTTGGCCCTTCCCCTCATGTCTTGCTTGATTTCCAGGCAGAGGAAAACACACTTCTGGTAAGTAGGAAGGAGCTAAGTAACACACATTGATTCCTAGACCTCTCTTAAATTCTGGCCAGGAAAAGGACTGAGTCTACAGCTTAAAAACCCAACTTTGTAAAATCACCAAATGAAGTGCAAAAAACCCCCTAAAAAACCCCAAACACCACCACCAAAACCCCAACCCCCCAAACCTTGAAGTATAATCTCCACTTTGACATCAAACTGCCACCCTGGCAGGATGTTCTGCCCAGTGCATAAAGCACAGACTGACAAAGCCCAGCTGCCTCTAGACAACAGACCTGGCCCACAGCACCTGGACAGACCCGAAATGAGGATGATTTCTGAGGAGCAATGGCATGGTCAGGTCAACACAACAGGCAACCAGTCACAGCCTAAGAGGCCAGAGGATTTTGATTATGCTGAGGCATCAATGGTCCTTTCCACTCCAAAACTTGGCTCTTGCCTTTTAGTCACACATTGATGGTGGGAAAGGAGGAGGCAATGAGAGCAGCACACCTCAGCCTCTCAGGGTGGCCTGTGGCTCTCACCTTGAGCAAGCAGCAGCAGGGCCTTTTGCTCTCTGTACTGATCTTGCCAGACCCTCAGAGAGGGCTCTGGGACAAGAGTAAGGAGGAAAAGGAGCTGCTTATTGCAAGAGGACAAATGAGAAAGGTGGGGAGAAGGGCTGACCAGGCAGCTGAGGGGAAGTAAAAGGTGTTTGTAGGTGAGAGGAAGGCCCAGGAAACAGGTGCATGCAAGGTAGGAGAGGAGAGGTCCCCCAGAATGGCACAGGTTGGGAGGCAGACTAAGACTCCCTCCTGCCCCACCAGCACTTGGAATCCTGAAGCCAGGTCCGCACTCAGTTCCCTTTCCAGCACTCAAAGCTAGTCAGAAGCCTTCAGCAAGCTCCACTTATGCCATTCTCCTACTCCTGTTAACCTCAAACTCCAAGGGAATTGCTTTCTTGAAGTGTAATTCAGACCTGAGTTTGCTACTTCCCCCAGATTTCTCAGCCTGCTCCCCGCCCCTGTCAGCACCCAGCAGCCTCTGGCAAGCTGCACTGCAACATCTGTACATCCTCACCAAGCTGACTGTGGAGGCCAGCCTGAACTGTAACAGAGCCAGACCAGGGGCTGAAAAGAGAAGGTGATGAGAATAATTACATAACTGGAATGCCTTCAGTCCCTTGAAGTCACTCCTGCTTTCCTGACAGTTTATTCCGGCTAAGAAGAGAGTTTAGCAGAAGTACCAGGAATAACTGAAGCACAGGCAAGGCTCCTGGGCACCTGGATTAACAGCATCACTCAGTCACACAGCAGAGATGTAAGCTAGACAAAGACCTACCCCCTGCACGAAAGTTGGATCTACAGTGTCCCTTTGGTACCTGCTGAAGAGTGCTCTCCAGCCTCTGCCCTTGCAGGTTGTTCTGGCCTTCCAGGGTGTCAGGGAGTGAGAGGACTGGGGGGAATGGAGCAAAACTAGAAATGGGTAGATTCAAATTGGATGTTAGGAAGAAGTTGTTCCCCAGGAGGGTGGTGAGAGACTGGCACAGGTTTTGCCCAGGGAGGTGTTGGAAGCCTCATCCCTGGAGGTTGGATGGGACTCTGGGCAACCTGATCCAGTGGAAAGTGTCCCTGCCTATGGCAGGGGAGATGGAGCTGGCTGATCCTTGAGGTCCCTTCCAACCCTGACAATTCTGCGAGTCTGTGACCTACCCCCTGCACTCAACTCAGAGGTACAGTGTCCCTTTTGTGCCTGCTGAAAGAGCGCTCTCTCAGCCCCTGCCCTGAGCCTTCACAGGCTGTTTGTCCTCCACGGCGCTCTCGCAGCGCTGCCTCGGCCCTGGGCCTTGCTGTGCAATTCGGTTTGCTGCTGCTAGCTAGGCACCAGGATCAGCTGCATGCATGACACAGGCCACACGAGCAGAACTGATTGTTTTGGTGTGCTTACTCTCGAGGATCACTTGGCTCTCCTTGCAGGAACATATGCAGACGTTAGCTGCAATGTGCACTCCACACGAAGCAGCTAGCAGGCTGCGGCATCGCCCGGAGCATATGGACTGACACACAGCATATGGAATGAGCCACAGCTACCTTAAATAGCTGCAGCTTTCTGCTTGATCTAAAAAAAACAAAAGGCACAGCTGCCCTGGGCCACCCAGAGAGTATTTATGTCAAAGGAAATCCAGCAGCTTTTGCGGGAGCTACAGCTACATCGATTGCTGTGAACCATCACCAAAACTTGCCTGGCAGTGAGGGAGAGTTCCTGTGCATCTGCTGGAACAGGTCAGGAGAGATCTCAGTTAGGAGAATAGCAAATCCATACCACCATTAATCCTGCCTGAGACAAACTATTCATCTCGTGTTCACTGCCTTAAGCCCCTCCTCAAAGGCACTAATTAACACCCCCACTGTCTGCCTCTGCCTTGGACCATCAGCAAACACAATCAGGACTAATGATGAAGGATGGACTTAAACTGCAGTTCATTCATTTAAGTGGACCCTCTGTGATTGTTTATGAAGACCCAAGCCAAACAAGGTCAATCACCCTGCCTGTGGCTGTTGAAGTTTGGAAACATTTTGAAGTATATTAATTGGGCGAGATGAGAACTGCTGCCTTTGTTAATTGGGCTGGAGGAGAGCTTCTGCCTCTGCTAACTGGGCTGGAGGAGAGCTGCTGCCTTTGCTAACTGGGCTGGAGGAGAGCTTCTGCCTTTGCTAACTGGGCTGGAGGAGAGCTTCTGCCTCTGCTAACTGGGCTGGAGGAGAGCTGCTGCCTTTGCTAACTGGGCTGGAGGAGAGCTGCTGCCTCTGCTAACTGGGCTGGAGGAGAGCTGCTGCCTCTGCTACTGGGCTGGAGGATATCTGCTGCCTCTGCTAACTGGCTGGAGGACAGCTGCTGCCTCTGCTAACTGGGCTGAGGAGAGCTTCTCCTTGCTAACTGGCTGGAGGAGAGCTTCTGCCTCTGCTAACTGGCTGGAGGAGAGCTGGCCCTTTGCTAACTGGGCTGGAGGAGAGCTTCTGCCTTTGCTAACTGGGCTGGAGGAGAGCTGCTGCCTCTGCTAACTGGGCTGGAGGAGAGCTTCTGCCTCGCTAACTGGGCTGGAGGAGAGCTGCTGCCTTTTGCTAACTGGGCTGGAGAGAGCTTCTGTCTGCCTTGCTAACTGGGCTGGAGGAGTCTTCTGCCTCTGCTAACTGGGCTGGAGGAGAGCTTCTGCCTCTGCTAACTGGGCTGGAGGAGAGCTGCTGCCTTTGCTAACTGGGCTGGAGGAGAGCTTCTGCCTCTGCTAACTGGGCTGGAGGAGAGCTGCTGCCTTTGCTAACTGGGCTGGAGGAGAGCTGCTGCCTTTGTCACCTGCTTATTATCCTCCTCAACATTTTCAGTGGCCCTCAAATGTCCTGACTTCTCCTGACATTACACTGAACAGGCTTGAAGTAGCAGAGACATGCCACAACGTGGAGCCAATTAGCCCAGATACACTGCAATACTTTAAATACCATAATCAATGAAATTTTAACCTCTGGAGAAGGGAACCCCAGTGAAGATCACTTCAGCTCATATACATTAATTTTGTTATGCACATATGGCTGAGGGGAGACCTCCTGGCTCTCTACAGCTCCCTGCAAGGAGTTGTGGAGAGCTTGGTGCTGGTCTCTGCTCCCAGGTCATTATGACAGAACAAGAGGGAATGGCCTCAAGCTGCCCCTGGGAGGTTCAGACTGGACATGAGGAAAGGTTTTTTTTCAGGCAAGAGTGGTGAGGGCTTGGAATGTGCTGCCCAGGGAGGTGGGTGAGTCCCCAAGCCTGGCTGTGTTTGCAGGTGGTTTTGGCTGTGGTGCTGGGGCTGTGGTTCATGGGGGAGCCTTGCAGAGCAGGGCTCTGGGCTGGACTTGGTGACCCTGAGGCTTTTCCCACCTGAATTTTCGTGCTCCTGTGATATTCTGACTGGAAACATTCTTCAGTTTAGTATACTAGTGCTTGGGTTTGGTATCACAGAGTATAAACCAGGGGCTGAGTTGCAAGGCAACTCTCCAGAAATAAGATCAATTCATCATTATAGAAGGGTAGTGCTGCCACAGGGAAGTGAATGGAGGAGGTTTGCTGAGTGGCAATACTCCAGGAATTCCCTCAGTGGCTAAGGGCAGTGTTGGCTTTGACTAGCTGGCTTTAGGTGTCCTAAGGCCAGGATTTTCCAGACCCCAAGGATATACTTGGTTAACTGACAACACTTTGAAAATAACTTGTCTCTTGACCCGGCTGAGAAGGTGATCTGGAGTAAGAATTAGCTTAACTGGCTCTGGAATCAACCTTGGAGTGAAGTGCTCCAGCTGCTACAGATGGATTTGTGCTGGGAGGGAATCTGGATTTATACCTTGAGAGACAGCTCAGTGCTGCCTTTTCCCTACCCCCAGAGTTTGGTTTTCTAGAGTCAGCAGACTCACAGCTTGCAAAAAGCAAGCCAAGAACTGATAACCAGCATGAAATGATCACTCTGCCTGCACCAGGCTCCTGGTTTGGGCCTGGTGAATGAGAAGAACTGTCAGGAAGGCCACCTGCAGCAGAAGTCCCTTAGCTCACAGATGGTGATGATGATGAAGGTTGCTGTGGGTTTGGTTGTTATTTCTGCCACACCTGCCTATATTTGTGAAGTCCACAGGGGCAAGCTTGTCTGGCCAAAAAAACCTCCTCATTCCTCACCTAATCTCTGACATGATCGTGCACAGCACTCTAACACATCCACCCACCCATCCACCCACCCACCCACCCATCCATCCACCCATCCATCACCCACCCATCCATCCATCCATCCCTGGAGCAGAAGAATCACAGGATCACAGATCCCAGGATGTTAGGGGTTGGAAGGGACCTCTAGAGATCTTCAAGTCCAACCCCCCTGCCAGAGCAGGAGCATAGAATCCAGCACAGGGCACACAGGAACACATCCAGACAGGGCTGGAAAGACTCCAGAGAAGGAGACTCCACAACCTCTCTGGGCAGCCTGCTCCAGGGCTCTGGGACCCTCACAGTGAAGAAGTTCCTCCTCATGTTGAGGTGGAACCTCCTGTGCTCTATCAGTCTTCTCTACAGACTACCCAGCCCCAGGGCTCTCAGCCTCTCCTCCCCAGGCAGTGCTCCAGGCCCCTAATCATCCTCATGGCTCTCCCTTGGACTCTCTCCAGCAGATCCCTGTCCCTCTTGAACTGGGGAGCTGGATTCCATATTCCAGGTGGGACCTGACTAGGACAGAGTAGAAGAGGAGGAGAACCTCCCTGGATCTGCTGGACACACTCCTCTGAGTACAGCCCAGGCCCCCAGGGCACATTGCTGTCCCATGCAGCACTTGCTGCCCCCCAGCACTCCCAGGTCCTTCTCCTTGGGGCTGCTCTCCAGCAGATCCCCTCCCAGCCTGTGCTGCTGCACTTTATTCTTCCTGCCCAGCTGCAGGGCTCAGCACTTGTCCTTGCTGAACCTCATTTGGTTCCTCTCTGCCCAGCTCTCAGTCTGTCCAAGTCTCACACAGCCTTCAGGTGCCTCAGCCCAGCCTCCCAGTTTGGTGTTGTCAGCAAACTTGCTGAGCAGACGCTGTCTGTCTGTCTGTCCCCTCACCAAGGTCACTGATGAAGATGCTGAACAGCACCAGACCCAGCACTGATCCCTTGGGGTCTCCACCAGTTCCAGCTCTCCAGGTGGACTTAGCACCTTTGACCACTGCTCTTTGGACTCTGTTGTGTAACAGTTCCTAATCCCTCTCACTGCCTGCTCTTCCATCCCACACCTCCTGAGCCTGCCCACAGGGATGCTATGGGAGGCAGTGTCAAAAGGCTTACTGAGGGGAAGGCAGACTACACCCACTGCTCTCCCTGCACCTCCCCATGCAGTCATGGCATCACAAGTGCTATCAGATTATTTAACACCACTTCATGCTCTCTCAAGGATCTACTTTAGAAAAAGCTTCTGATGCAGACCAAAGACTTGCTGCTAAGAACTGTGTCCAGACTACTGTCAAGTTTCATCTGTAGTCCTGCTTAATGTGTAACCAACCAGTGCAGTTGTGACACGCACTGTGTGGTCTCTGACCCACCTGAAAGGGAACTGCCAGGAAAATCTGAGTGCCTGAAGACCTCCAGCACCATCTTTTCAACCACAGAGCAGAAGACAAGATACTAAGTAATAGCAAGACAATTTGCCAGCCTCAAAAGCAAAATAGCCCTGGTTTCCTGAGCAACTGGAATGCAAATCCAGCACTGGCACCAGAACACAGGGAGCTGAGCAGGGTGCAGCAGGTCCAAAGGAGGCACACATGAGGTTTCAAGCCACAGAACTGGAAGGAGCAAGAACTGTTTCAGATGACAGTAGAGTAGGTATCTAGAGTCACATCTGATTCAAGGCAGGTGAACACCAAACACAAACCAGACCTATTTCTTGGACATAATATTGGATTAAGTTAACCAGTTCCAATGAGAGGAAGTGAAGAGGAAGCTTTAGAGGCCAGCAAGGAAGAACTGGGGGTGACACAATGCTCCTGACATTAAGAAGGTCATTAATCTCATGCTGGGTGTTCAAGTAGCTGTGCTAGCTCAGCTGCACGTTTCTCACCACTGCCTGCCAGTGGGTTGCAAGGTGACAAGCTCAGACAAGCTCAGCTCTGCCTGCAAGCAAAGGCAGGAGCAGCTGACCACATTACTCATGCTCTCAAGAAGCAGTAAGATCCTTGTTACTTCCTTGGGCAATTCCTGGAGCTCCCTGCTCAGCTTCAGCGCAGAAGAGAACCACAGTGGCATGTGACCTCTTGGCTTTCTCAGTCACAGAATCAGAATGCTTTGGGTCGGAAGGGACCTTCAATATCATCTGGTCCAACTCCCTTGCTGTCAGCAGGGACATCTGCAAATAGAGCCCCAGGTAACCTGACCTGCAATGGTTCCAAGGATGGGGCATCTACCACCCCTGGGCAACCTGGGACAGGTCTCACCACCTTCAGGGGTAAACACATTTACTACAACCAAGATATTTGAAAGCTGTGCTCAAATTCACAGAATCAGAGTCAGCCAGGCTGGAAACAACCTCAGAGATCATCCAGTCCAACCTATCACCTACTACCCAGCACCTCCTGACAGCTAAACCACGGCTCCAAGGGCCACATCCAAGCTTTTTCTGAACACCTCCAGGGATGGTGACTCCACCACCTCCCTGGGCAGCACATCCCAATGGCAAATCTCTCTTGCTAGTAAGAACTTTCTCCTCCCCTCCAGCCTAAACCTCCCCTGACTCAGCTTGAGACTGTGTCCTCTTGTTCTGGTGCTGGGTGCCTGGCAGAACAGACCAACCCCCACCTGGCTACAACCTCCCTTCAGGGAGTTGGAGAGAGCAAGAAGGTCTCCCCTGAGCCTCCTCTTCTCCAGGCTAAGCAACCCCAGCTCCCTCAGCCTCTCCTCCCAGGGCTGTGCTCCAGACCCCTCCCCAGCCTCGTTGCTCTTCTCAATGTCCTTCTTAAATTGAAGAAATTCCACATAAAACACCTCCAAAAGAGAAAAGGATCTCCTAGAGGAAGGAAGGAGAGATTGCCAGGGGGCTGCTCTTGCTCAAGAATTTGGGGCAGGTATTTCTGCAAGCTCCTGCCAAGGCTGCAGCTCTCCAGGTCCTCAGGGTATGTGCCTGCACTACAGCTGAGAACAGAATTACACTCAGAAACCCTGAAAAACAAAGAAGCTTGTGAGGGTTCAAACACAGCAGGCCAGCTGCAGCCTTCTTTTATTGTTATAATCCAATTCAAAGCTGCTTGATTAATTTTATGGAACCAAAACACAGCAAGAAGAAAGCAGAGGGAATATATTTCCATTAATAAAAATGGGCAGAACTTTATGAAATTAAAGTTTAAAGACCTTAAAGTATTCCTTGGATGCATCAACTCATTTATGCTGCTGGTTTTTGAGACATCACTATGCTGGACAAGAAAAGGGCAGCCAATATTTTGGAGGCATTAAGTAAAACACACCTTTTGACATGGCTTAAAGCAAAATTACATTCCCATGTAAAACTAAAATCACATTTAAACCCAGAAGAAAAGGCAGTGCTCCAAGTTCATTTACTTGAACTTCTCACTGCTTTTTTCTTTTCCCCTCTTTTTACTCCCAATCGAATTATTAAATTATACAAAAGACAAGACCTGCACTTGCTGCACAAACAAAATCAACTGGCAGCAGAACTACACAGAAATATCTTCTTAGGATGTATCATACTAGGAGAATGGAAAACCTGAGTCACAGAAGCACAGAAGCAGTCAGGCTGGGAAAGAGCCTCAGGGTCACCAAGGCCAACCCAGAGCCCTGCTCTGCAAGGCTCAGCCCTAAACCGCAGCCCCAAGCCCCACAGCCAAACCACCTGCAAACACAGCCAGGCTTGGGACTCCACCACCTCCCTGGGCAGCACATTTCAAGCCCTCACCACTCTTGCCTGGAAAAACCTTTCCTGATGTCCAGACCTCAGTGACCTCAAAAGGGAAACTAAAAGCTGGATCTTCTCAGGCAGTGCTCTCCAGAATCATCTTCAGCCTGTTAGCAAAGGAATGGACATATTGATAATGGCCACTTACTGATGCAGAAATAATGTCAAGAATGTCACTTGGAATCCCAATGGGAAGAGGAAAAAGTGTCCTCTCATATCAGCTTTGAACAGGTCTTAAATCTCTTGCCCTGAAAAAAAGGTTTCCTAAGGTCCACTCTGAACCTCCCCATTGGCAGCTTGAGGCCATTGCCTCTTGTTCTGTCACTAATGACCTGGGAGCAGAGACCAGCACCAACCCCTCCAGACCCTCCTTGCAGGGAGCTGTAGAGAGCCAGGAGGTCTCCCCTCAGCCTCCTCTCTTTCCCACTAACCATCCCCAGCTCCTGCAGTTGCTCTTCATCAGATTTCTTCTCCAGGCCCTTCCCAGCTCCCTTGCCCTCCTCTGCCCTGGCTTCAGCACCTCCACATCTCTCTTGTCCTGAGGTGCCCAAAGCTGGACACAGCACTGGAGGTGTGGCCTGCCCAGAGCTGAGTGCCAGGGCACAATCCCCTCCCTGCTGCTGCTGGACACAGCATTGCTGATCCCAGCCAGGAGGCCTTTGGCTCTCTTGGCCCCCTGGGCACACTGCTGGCTCCTCTCCAGCTGCTTGTCCATCAGCACCCCCAGGTCCCTTTCTGGCAGCAGCTTTCCAGCCACACTGCCCCAAGCCTGGAGCCTTGCTTGGGGTTGCTGTGCCCCAAGTGCAGGACCTGGCACTTGGGCTTGCTGAAGCTCCTCCTGGTAATGTTGGCCATGGATCCAATCTCTCCAAGCCCCACTGCAGAGCCTCCCTACCCTGGTGCAGATCAATTCTCCACCTCACTTGGTGTCATCTGAGGACTTATTGCTGTCACACTCTGTGTCTTCATCAAGGTCATCAATCAAGATGTGAAGCAGAAGTGGTCCCAACAGTGAGCCCTGAGGAACAGCCCTTGTGACCAGCTGCCAGCTGGATTGATCTCCACTGAGCACCACTCTTTGGCCCTGTCTGCTCAGCCAATGCTTTACCCAGCAGAGCATTGCTCAGCCAAGCCACCAGCAGCCAGTTTGTCCCAGAGAATTCTGTGGGCAACAGTGCCAAAGGCTTTCCCAAAGTCCAGGCAGACAATATCCTCACCCTTGTGGTGTGGGAGGGACACTGGCATGTGCAACCCAGCAGGCAGTACCTGGTGAGGCTGTAAGCAGGACAGGGTGTTTGAAGAACAGCCAGGAGAAGGAGCTGTCAGTGGAGGAATTGGTTTTAAATGACCAGCATGAATTCCAGAAATCACATTTTCATTGTTCTACTAATTTATCACTGAAAGTGATAGCAAGGGATTAAACTAACAGTCTGCACTGCACAGCTCTCTCTCTCACAATGTGAATGTTGATAGCTATAGGTAATAAAATAACACATCAGTGCAACTGGAGACCAGCACTGAGGACTGAATTGCCCATAAAGACATCCAGCCTTCTCAGAAGTCAGGACTAGACTATCAATTACAACCTCTGTGCCCGGTCAGTGAGGTTATTCCCCTTCTCTCCTCTCAGTCTGAGACAATCCTAAGTGTTTAATCCTCCCATCATGTAACATTACAGGGGCAGGAAGGCCACACCTTGACTCCTGTGTCCAGTTCTGGGCCCCTCAGTTTAGGAAAGATGTTGAGATGCTGGAACCTCTCCAGAGAAGGGCAACAAAGCTGGGGAGGGGTCTGGAGCACAGCCCTGGGAGGAGAGGCTGAGGGAGCTGGGGCTGCTTAGCCTGCAGAAGAGGAGGCTCAGGGGGAGACCTTCTTGCTCTCTACAACTGCCTGAAAGGAGGTTGTAGCCAGGTGGGGGTTGGTCTCTTCTCCCAGGCCCCCAGCACCAGAACAAGAGGACACAGTCTCAAGCTGTGCCAGGGGAAGTTTAGGCTGGAGGTGAGGAAGAAATTCTTCCCAGCAAGAGAGATTGGCCATTGGGATGTGCTGCCCAGGGAGGTGGTGGAGTCACCATCACTGGAGGTGTTTAAGAAGAGCCTGGATGAGGCACTTGGTGCCATGGTTTAGTTGATGAGATGGTGCTGGGGGATAGGTTGGACTGGAGGATCTCAGAGGTCTTTTCCAACCAGGTTAGTTCTGCATTCTGCATTCTGAACACACCCTGCACACCAAGGGGCTGGGCAACCAGCACTGCATCCCTGAGGCTGCTGACAGCCCACCCACAGCACTGCCCCAGGACACAGCAAAGCCACTTTCTGCACTGCGCCGCACAGCCACGGGAGGGAAAGCTCTGCTGCTTTCAGGCTGATGAATACCTTGTGAACATCGAGATTGGGAGGAAATTGAGACTCTGTGATCTTGGTAGCCTTCAGAGCTGGTTTTAGGGACACTGCTGCTCCACCGCATCAGAGCACCTGACACAGCAGGGTAGCTTGCTGCGCTGCAACAGCAGGGTGAGATTCCCCGTTGCTTGTCCCAGCAAGAGCTCTTCCATCAGCACAAAACTCAGGTGCTCTACCACAAAGGCCTTCCCCCAGCACACTACTCCTCTAACGACTCCTAATGACTCTCTAGCTATTACAGTAAAGGAACATGAGGATGAGCACATGGGTGGAGCTCCTCTGAGAACAGACTGAGAGAGTTGAGGTGGTTCAGTCTAGAGAGGAGAAGGCTTTGAGGAGACCTCATTGTGGCCTTCCAGGATCTGCAGGGGGCTCCAAGAAAGCTGGGGAGGGACTTTTGAGGGTGTCAGGGAGGGATAGGGCTGGGGGGAATGGAGCAAAACTAGAAATGGGTAGACTGAGATTGGATGTTAGGAAGAAGTTGTTCCCCATGAGGGTGGTGAGAGCCTGGCACAGGCTGCCCAGGGAGGTGCTGGAAGCCTCCTGCCTGGAGGTGTTTGCAGCCAGGCTGGATGTGGCTGTGAGCAACCTGCTGCAGTGTGAGGTGTCCCTGCCCATGGCAGGGGGGTTGGAACTGGCTGAGCCTTGAGGTCCCTTCCAGCCCTGACAGTTCTGTGACTGTGAACAGAGCAGGGATTAGCTTCATTCCTGGCCTTTCTTTGGCTGGGGAAGGGGAAGCGAAGTCAAACCACTTCAGTATTTTACCAAACTCTGCTTAAGGCAAAGGTACCAGCTAGGCAGCTCGCCACTTAGACTCACCTGAGCTGGAGCTGCTTTCATGTATAAAGGGAAATGCACACAGAAGTCTGTCCTACATGGGCAGTTGACCCAGGCCCACACTTCTTACTGCTGCTCTGGGACAAGCCTGCGGTTCCCAGACGCGCAGACGCTGCCTCCACCCAAACGCCCTCCTAAGGCAACCTACTCAGCCGCGAGAATCATGGCACAGAATCACAAAAGCTCTTTGCTTGTGAAAGACCTTTAAGTTCATCAAGTACTACTGGCAACCCCAGTGACCACTAAACCATAGCCTTAGCACCACACAGGTTTAAATACCTCCAGGGATGGTGACTTGTGACTTTCCTCAGCAGTGTGTTCCAGGGCTTTGCAGCCCTTTCAGTATCTGGAAAGGAGGTTGTGGAGAGGTTGGTGCTGGTCTCTGCTCCCAGGTCATTAGTGACAGAAGAAGAGGGAATGGCCTCAAGCTGCCCCTGGGGAGGTTCAGACTGGACATGAGGAAAGGTTTTTTTCAGGCAAGTGTGGTGAGGGCTTGGAATGTGCTGCCCAGGGAGGTGGTGGAGTCCCCAAGCCTGGCTGTGTTTGCAGGTGCTTTGGCTGTGGTGCTTGGGGCTGTGGTTTAGGGGTGAGCCTTGCAGAGCAGGGCTCTGGGCTGGACTTGGTGACCCTGAGGCTCTTTTCCAAGCTGAATGTTTCTGTGATTCTGCAAGGGTTTATCACTAATTTATGCCATGTGGTCAGTATAGGGCTGGCAGCAGGAGCAAAGTGCCAGGGCACCCAACTGTGTTCTGCTGCAGTGATGCTGGAACAGCACTGAGCCATGATTTCTCTGTGACACTGTGCCTGCATCTCAAACACTTCCAGTGACTGTCTCTAGTGAACTGCACCTCAGCACTGATGGTTCCTGCAAGCCCCTGCTCAGATATGGCCAGAAGTGGCCTAGCAAACACAAAAGCCATCAGTATCAGAAATTCTTTCCACGCCTCCTTTGACCCCACAGTGTTGTACTGGTGCCACACTCCCAGGGGACTCAAGAATGAAAAACTCTTCCCCCACTTTCCTCTCACTTTACACTTTCATTACCAGCACTGGACTTCCAATTGGGGACAATGAGGAAGGAAAGCGTTACCTGACCGCCACTGCATGCCCAGACACGTTCACTCTGATCAGAGCAAACCAGCAAACGCTGCGTGAATCCCAGGAATGCTCAACAGGACTCAGCCTCCTCCATGCTACATGAAAAAGTGTCGTGCAGAGAAAGGGCCTGCTTGAGCAGACTGCGTGAAGAACAAATACACTTTGGAAGAGCTGACAGAAGAGCAAGAGCCAGGGGGAGAAAGTTCCTGAGGCTTGGAGGGGCCTCCCGGCACGAATTAAACACAGTACAAGGGTCAGGTACAAAGGAAAGAGAAGAGGTTGGGCATTAGGGAGAAAGAGCTGAAAAAACCCTCATTCCTTTGAGAAATTGGGGGGGGGGGAAGAGATTATTTATCTCCAAAGTGTTATATTGAACTTCATGCAAAATTGATCAGACCTCTCCAGACGGGGAAATACCCTGCGGCAACTATTGATCGAGAGCAGCGAACGCGCTGCAGACCCGCGGTCACGTGCCACATGGAAAGAGGAAAGAAAAGGGAAGGAAAAAGAACTCAAGTGTATTTAAAATACATTTTGACTTCCAAACACACTTGACTGCTGCCTTCAAGATGGGGTGAGTTATTGCAGCAGTCTGTATGAGCAGGGATTATCTCCAGGAAAACATACCTCGCCAGGTTGAACGCATCATCGATCAAGCCTGCTCGATTGCTGACTGAGATAACCTGGGGGGGAGCGAGCACAAAAATGAAACCATTTAGGGGGATGAAACGGCCAAGGTTCACCAACCAAAGCAGCTTTTAGGGACAAGGAGCTTACCTCATGGTTCCTTGTCAGCTGGTTAATAAGCAGCCTCCAATTTCTCACATCGTAATTGACTCGAAAGTAGCCGGTCTGGTTGATGTTCCCCAGCAACCAGTCCGCCTCTTCCAAAGCAGGAATTCTGTGCTGCTCTGGAAACAAAGAACAAGATGGGAAGGGGACTTGGTTTTCCATTTTAAAATGCTGAAGACATAGCTGTTAAACTCTCTCTACATATCCATCAAGGCAATAAAATCAACTCCAAGACTAACAAAACCGTCGTGATTAATACCAATTCCCCTTATCTGCTCCAACGCAGGCAGACACCAGCTGACATTCCTGTGGGGCACCTTTCGCCCACACACAGCTCCAAAGGTGGCTTTTTGCTGGCAAACAGCATTGACTGTTTCAAGTGTAAGGTACCTATTCTAAGTGTAAGTACCTCTTTTAAGTCTGGTACCTAGATTCTAGCCATGATAAAAGGGTTTCCTACAGCCATAGCTCAAATAATCCAGTCGGGGAGGGAGGAGAAAGGGCAGTGGCCAGACAGGTTTAGCTGGTTTGCTAATGCCTCTTCCAGGACAACTGTTTTTAAGTATAAGGTTCTTATTTTAAGTATAAAGTACCTATGTTAAGTATAAAGTACCTCTTTTAAGTCTGGTACCTTGATTCTAGCCATGCTAAAAAGAGTTTTCTACAACCATGACTCAAAGAATCCATTTAGGGAGGGAGGAGAAAGGGCAGTGGCCAGAGACAGGTTTAGCTGGTTTGCTATTGCCTCTTCCAGGACAAGTATTACTAAGTATAAGGTTCCTATTTTAACTATAAGTACCTATTTTAAGCACCTATTTTAAATATAAGTACCTATTTTAAGTCTGGTCCCTTGATTCTAGCCATGCTAAACAGAGTTTTCTACAGCCACAACTCAAAGAACCCAATGGATGTCCTACGGAGAGAAAAGCTAAACCAACAGTTAAAAAAGAGGAAAGATTCTTGAGGGGGCTTGAGGAAGCTTTTTACACTGGCTTTTAGACTCAACTACTTCCAGCTGTACAGCTTCTCGCTACTAAGCAGCGAGAGGCTCTCCTTTGGAGCTGGCAACATGAAGCCGGTATCAACAAAGCAGCTCTTCCTCTTCCCTCTCTTTTTAAGCAATCGCTGTGTGGCTGACAGTCTAAATTCATTCTGGTAGCTGTGCAGTCAAGCAACAACAAACAAAAGCCTCCCTGAACTCAGAACACGTACTGAGAATTGCTTCAGAGAGAAAAGACCTCTAAGACCATGGAATCCAACTGTCAACCTACCCCCAGCATGGCCACCACAGAACCACAGAATCAACCAGGCTGGAAGAGACCTCCAATCACCCAACCCTATCTCATCAACAAAACCAGTCCTGAAGTGCCATGGCCACAGGCTTCTTGAACCCCTCCAGGGATGGTGACTCCACCAGCTCCCTGGGCAGCCTGTGCCAGTGCCTGACCATTCTTTCTGTAAAGAGTTTTTTCCTAATGTCCAATCCAAACCTCCCCTGGCACAGTTTCAGGCCATTTCTTCTCATCCTATGACCTGGTACTGGGTGGGGGGGGATACTGATGGGGACCTGACACTAATGATAGGGGGAAGAGACTGACCCCCACCTCACTACAACTTCCTTTCATGGTTTAGTTGATTAGTTCATGGTTTAGTTGATTAGGTGGTGTTGGATGACAGGCTGGACACGATGATCTCAAAGGTCTCTTCCAACCTGGTCTAGTCCTATTCTATTCTATTCTTTTCTTTTCTTTTCTTTTTTTCTTTCTCTTTCTTTCTTTTCTTTTCTATTTTTTTCTATTCTTTCTTTCTATTCTTTCTTTTCTTTTCTTTTCTATTCTATCTCTATCTCTGGTAGTTGTAGAGAGCAAAGAGCTCTCCTCTCAGCTGCTTCTTCTCCAGGCCAAACAACCCCAGTGTCTTTGGCTATTCCTCAGAACAGACTTGTTCTCTAGACCCTTCCCCAGCTTTGTTGCCCTTCTCTGGACACACTCCAGCACCTCAACATCTTTCTTGTAGTAAGGAGCCCATCACTGAGCACAGTATTCAGGGTGCAGCCTCACCAGGCTTCCCCACTCCTGCTGGCTGCACTGCTCCTGATGCCAGCCAGGACGCTCTTGACCTTCTTGGCCACTGCTGGCTCCTGTTCAGATGGCTGTCAACCAGCACCCCCAGGTCCTTTCCTGCCAGGAACTTTCCAGCCACTCTGTCCCAGGCCTGTAGCATTGCATAGGGTCTATGGACTCCCAGCATAGAAAGAATCTCATCCTGGGATGAAGCCTCAGACACCACTGAGTCCTTGAAGAAACCTTCAATCTGTAAACTATTCTGACAAAACTTATTGTGAGGCACAACTGAGTGAAAATCCAGGCTCTTTCCCCCCTACTGTAACAGAATTATTTGCAGCCTGGTGGCAAAAGGAGCACTCTTCTCAGGCAGGCTTTAAAATAACAAAGAAATACATAAAATTGGGTTTAAAAGTAATTCCATCAGGGAATTGCTTGGTGTGCTGGAAGTCCCTGCAGGTAATGAAAGGGGGGGGAAAGGAGTTAACAACATGGTCTTAACAATTCACAGAGACTAGCTAGCAGCCAGACTCACTGAAGAAATGCCTCTTAGCCTTACTTGGGGGGGGAAGAAACCAGAAGTGATTTCTGGGGAAATAGTAGATGACTAAGACTAGAGATAAAAGTTATGCTCCTCCAGTGACAAATATCTCCAGCAAGCCTCCAAACCACTGTCATTTGAAGGTGCAAAACACACAAAGATCAGCCAGGCTCTCATCCTGAAACCACCTAATTATATGCTTAACTTTGAATTCATGGAGCTGCAATGGCCACACAAGTGCAGATGAAAAGCTGCAGCAGGAAAAAGGAAAAGTCCTCTTCTGGCCTGGGTGCCTCTGGCTGCACCAAGATCTCTTTCAAAAGCCATGTTTTGGAAATGCCATGCCCAGAATAACTCAGTTGTTGCCTATTTGATTGTTACTGCTCCTGAAGGGGGTTGCCTGAGCTACACCAGTTCAGCTCAATCAGATATAAACAGTGGAGAAAAATAAATAGAGACCCCTGGGTTTAGTTAAAATATTGATTGCAGCCACTTAGTTCTCTCTGATGAATCATCAAGCAGACCTCCTCTCTGGGAGCCAGCACAGCCTTCAGAAATGGGAATCAGTGAGCAGACCAGCACTGAGCCCCAGGACTCTGTGGGTTCTCCAGGCACTCACACTGTCAGAGCACCCAAGCTGCCTCTGCCACACAGTCTGACTCAGGACAAAGGTCTAACACTGTGTCCTCCTCCCCACAGTGGCCTGTCTGCTCAACAGGGGGACTACACAGCTCAGTCATAAGCAAACTCTCCCAGGCTGCCATGCTGAAGATGGTCCTCTGTTTAAATCCTGTTTTCACTGGCCCTGAAGTCAGCACCACTGTTTCTCCAGCCTGCTTACAGAAGACATTGACAAACCCAGGTGCAGTACAAATCACCAAACCTTGTAGAAAGAACAACATCACTGCAGAAACACAGCCACAGATTGCAACAATTTGCAGCACGTTCTTGGGGCAGGTTGGGATGAAATCCCTGCTGTGAAACATGGAGAGAAGGAATTTGGAGCTGGATCTACTCCATCTCACTGAGTTTATCCAGAGTGATGCTGTGAATGAACACAGCCTCTCACCTCTAATTCTCACATAGGTTCCTTAGCAACCTTAAAAGCAGCTGCAGAAATCCCCACTTCTGTACCTAGCAGAGACTGTGGAGGGAAAGGAGGACTTTCAGAGTCTCTCTGGGCCTTCAGGGGTGTGCTGCCATGTGGAGTCAGGAGCAGGCTGCTCAAGCCTGGCACAAAATCCTGCCACCTTCATGCAGTACAGCTTTCCACCCAGGCTTTTCTTTTGCATGCTAACCTTTAAATGCCACCAACACTGAAAGCAATTACTTGTAGCTGCTTAATGCCTGCACCCCTGTCATACCCAAGAGTGTGCCACATGGGCGGTGAGCACACAATAATCAATGGCTGGGTAGATAAATCCATTAAATGACAATTGTCAACATCAGGTGTCATAAACAAAACTATGTCCTGTTTGTGTCTTGGTGGATCATTTGTATTGAATTTTGATCTCTGAATCAAAGAAATTACCTGTGCTTTAATCCAGTACTGACTGACACTTGCCACTCATCAGCTTGAGGCTCATTTAGCTTGGAGAGGAGGAGCCTGAGAGCTGAGCTCATTGCTGGTGATCAAGATGTGCAGGGGGAGTGCCCAGGGGCTGGAGCCAGGCTCTGCTGGGGGCTGCCCAATGCCAGCACAAGGGGCAGTGCTGGAAGCTGAGGCAGAGGAAGTGCCATGGAACCAGGAGGAAAATGTTTTGCCTGTGAGGGTGCCAGAGCCCTGGAGCAGGCTGCCCAGGGGGTTGTGGAGTCTCCCTCTCTGGAGCTATTCAACCCTGTGTGACCTGCTCTGTGTGCTCCTGCTCTGGCAGGGGTTGGACTGGGTGAGCTTCCAGCCCCTAACATTCATCCTGTGCTTCTGTGACACGTGACAAGCTGGACAGAATGTCTTTCACAAGCCAGAGCTGCACAACACCTCCAGCCCACGCTGCTCTGGTGGAGGGCAGTCCCTCTCCAAACCTCCATGGTATGATTGCCGTTAGGGTCAGTTTAAATCCAGCCATAACCCCTTGCCATTATATTCTGATCAAACCACTCCTGTGTTGGCCTTCTCCTGAAGTGCAGGACAGGAACCTTTCATGCCTTGCCAGCTCAAATAAGCAGGTGGTTATTTTAAGGGCCTGCCTGATGCATGTGCTTCTCATCCTCCTATATAATTTACTGGAATTTGATGTTTGAGTCTGTCAGCTCTCCTGTCCTCCTAGAAAAGAAATTCTCCCTCTTGGTGATTACAGCACTGAACATTTCTATACACCAGGGCAATTGCTGCACTTGCCACAAACCAATTTATTAGTTTCCTGTTAAAAGTGTTAGGGGACAGGCAGTCCTCCAGTGCTAAACCCTGCATTAAACCATTTCAGGTTTCTAAACAACAACAGCCAAGGTTTTGCTTGGGGAGAAGCCTACCTTTGATGGTTGCAGTTCACAACTTGCAATTAAATCTAAAACACATACAGTTGTATTTCATACTAAAGGGAGGAGGTTTAACTTTCTTCCACCAGAGACTGGTTTCCTATGGTCCACCTGCTGCAGTGTGAGGTGTCCCTGCCCATGGCAGGGGGGTTGGAACTGGCTGAGCCTTGAGGCCCCTTCCAAGCCTGACAGTTTTTGTGATTCTATGTTTTGCCTGTTTGAGTTCTGTCCCAGGAGACACTGGGGAGGAAAGGGTTAAATGTGGTGCTGTTCGTTGTGAAGCAAGAGCATCACTTGGGGTCTGACTCTCACTTTATCTGCTCTTGAAGTGCGAGACGGTTCTCCAGCTGGTGCTAACTGCGCTGGCTTGAAGTTCTGAGCTCTCCCCGCTTCTGAGCAGCCCGGGCCCCGTGAAGGGCAGCAGGGATGCTGGAAGCCTGCTCCTCCTGCCGGCACCGCCAGCAGCTGGTGAGGGAGGTCTGAGCGCAGGGCCAACCTCTGCAGTGCGCGCTCCAGCGCTGACAGCAGCGTGGGCTCCACACAGCTCTACTATTTCGAGTGCTCAGACTCACAGTTGTTATTTTAACTCCTCCTTTTATCAAACCCTCAGCCTACTAGGAAATTGGTTGATGCTGGTAGAATTCCTGCTGGGAGAGCAGACTCCATTTCCCTGCAAAACTCACTGCGCCAGAGCAGCACAATTCCCTGCCAACAAGTGACAGCTCTGTGACAAGGGAATGCTCCACCAGGAGTTTCATCACAACACCTTCCAAAAGAGATGTGAGCTGCAACAAAATTCGCACCCTCTTGCAAGAGCTTGTAATATGGGGAGAAGGGGTACCAGAAAAACATGAAAAACAGGTTGTGGCTGCGTCTTTTGATGCAGCCCAGGATGGGATCAGCCTTGCAGCACAGAAGGGCCTGGGCTGCATCCAAAGCAGCACTGCCACCAGAGCCAGAGAGGTGGTTCTGACATTGTGCTCTGGTGAGACCTCACCTGGAGTGCTGTGTGCAGCTCTGGAGCCCTCAATATAGGAAGGACATGGAGCTGATGGAGAGGGTCCAGAGGAGAGCCGTGAAAATTATCAGGGGGCTGGAGCAGCTCTGCTATGAGGACAGGCTGAGGGAGCTGGGGGTGTTCAGCCTGGAGAAGAGGAGGCTCCAGGGAGACCTAACAGCAGCCTGGCAGTACCTGAAGGGGGCTAAAGGAAAGCTGCAGAGAGACTGTTTGCAAAGGGCTGCAGGGACAGGACCAGGGACAGCGGCTTCAAACTAGAGCAGAGCAGATTGAGATTGGATGTGAGGAACAAGTTCTGCACCAGGAGGGTGGTGGAAGACTGGAACAGGTTGCCCAGGGAGGTGGCTGAGGCTCCATCCCTGGAGATATTCAAGGTGAGGCTGGACAGGGCTCTGGGCAGCCTGATCTAGCTGGGGATGTCCCTGCTGAGTGCAGAGGGGTTGGACTGGCTGAGCTTTGGAGGTGCCTTCTGGCCTGGACCGTTCTGTGATTCCAAGATTCTATGATTCTTTCAATCTCTCTTGCCCCTGTTGCCAAGGGTCCATGCTGAACGAATTGTTTCGGTAAAGTGAAGAGCACAACAAACGGAACCCGGCAGTAAATATGATCCTGCTCTGTCTCAGACCCCTCCTCCATCCATTCCCACTCCTGCATGACGAAGCTGCTAACCTCTACGGTGACACAAAATGTAAGCAGCAGTCTTCCTGGAGGATGTTTGCTCAGCTGCTGGCAAAAGGGAGGTGATTTTGCCTCTCTGTCAAACTCCTGCCAGGAGTGCAGGTCTTGCATCTCTGGTCCTCGCTATGGTTGGCTACAGCTGCCAAGCAGGACCTACATATTTATTTTACTTCACAGTGCTTCCCTTCCTCCCACGTTTTAAAGACAGAAGAATGGAATCTGGCAGTAAGAGAGGTCAAGCTTGGCAGCTGAGTGTCATGAAGGAGCAGGAAAGGTGTTTCCCTAATGCTCCACTAATGCTCAGCTCCTCAGTGGGCAGCCAGCAAACTCCAGCTCAAAAGCAGCTGTCTTCCACAAAACACTCCATGAAGAAGAATCAGACTGTCAAGGATCTTACAGTTAAGTAGAGATTATCTTATCTAGTAGGAGACAGCAGAGTGCAGTAAGTTGGGACTTGCTGCTTGGAAGGCAACTGCTCTGTTGAACCTTATTCCCCAATTTCATGGCAACCTTGTGGAGACATTAAGTGGAGTCAGAGTTCCTTTAGCAGAGGCAGGGAAGTCAGCAAGAGGACTATTTCCCAGGAACATAATAAATCAGTCAAGCCTTGCTCACCTGTTTGAAATGGGTGCTTAACTAAACCTCCTTACTGGAGGTTAGGGTCACTTCTGGCTCACAGAAACACAGCAGGTGAGTCTGTGCTTCCATGCTGAGCACGCCTCAAGCAGCCGTCCTCAGCACCTTCCCTGCAGCCCTGCTAAGCTGTCATGCTCTGGGATGGGCTGAGTTCAGAGAAGCTGGACATCCCATCACAGAAGCATTCAGCTGGAAAAGACCCAAAGGGATCACCAAGGCCAACCCAGAGCCCTGCTCTGCAAGGCTCAGCCCTAAACCACAGCCCCAAGCACCACAGCCAAAGCACCTGCAAACACAGCCAGGCTTGGGGACCCCACCACCTCCCTGGGCAGCACATTCCAAGCCCTCACCACTCTTGCCCTGGAAAAAAGGTTTCCTAAGGTCCAGTCTGAACCTCCCCAGTGGCAGCTTGAGGCCATTCCCTCCTGTTCTGCCAGCAACTCTGACTGCATGCTTCCCACAAACAGGCAATATTAAGCACCTTGGAGATCACGCTCTCTGCCAGACGAGTTGCCAAGCCCTGGCTCCCTCCTCTGCAGGATTTGTTGCAAAGGACAATGAATTCCACCTCAAAACTATTCTGCATGGTTCCAATTTCTGGTGTCCCCTCACCTTGGTGTTATGAAGAATGGACAGGATGAGCTCTGCTGCCAGCAGCTGGGATGATCTGCAATTATCTGAACTAATCCTGCTCAGCATTTTGAACAGTCAGGGATCTGAATGCCTCACTGTGCCTGGCACAGAACCACATGTGGCCAGGACGATACAGAACAGCAACCCAAGCACCCTACATTAAGTGGCTCTCACAAGAGTGGAGCAGCATCCCTTGGCTCATGAAAATGCCAGTTTGCAGCCTGCAACACTTTGGTGTTGCAAAAAGGATGCAAAAATCAGTATTCAGTAATCCTCTCTGGTCCTTCTGGCTGTAGGTGAAGGAAGTGGCTCTTCCATCAGCA
The DNA here is from genome assembly GCA_015227895.2 of Colaptes auratus. Classification (NCBI taxonomy): domain Eukaryota; kingdom Metazoa; phylum Chordata; class Aves; order Piciformes; family Picidae; genus Colaptes; species Colaptes auratus. Next base: position 2,053,785 of record CM037632.1, read on the forward strand.
AAATCATCATCCCTGGTGAACTCCAGCGCAAGGCAGGGGGTGTACTCCCCTGGGCATTGGTTACTTAACCTACCACCATGAAAACAAAAGGGACTCTCTCTGGCTGGCCATATGTGGACCTACTACAAAAGTGCCCTGGTTTCATTCCTCTCAGACAACACACAGGCAAGGTTCATTTTATGTGACTTCGAAGTGATGTGCCAGGGTACCAGCATGACACTCATCAGCTCTGACCCTCTTCAGTACTGGCACGTGGTCAGTCTTACAGGACAGACCATAAGCAGCTGTTCAGACCCTCTGTGTCCACCGGAAAAGCTCCTGGAAGCTTCTGTAGCACAGCACGTTAGTCACCAAGAAGGGAACGCTCATTCTTTCCTAAGAGGGCATGGAAACCTTGCCACCAACAGCGTTCCCTCCAAACTTCAGTACCCACATTCAATTACACTCACTTAGAAAACAATGTGACCGCTTCCCATCCTCCAGACATCCTCTGGAACAGGTTGTTTCACCTCCAGCTTGCACAGTTGCTCCCAGGCTCAAGGGACAACACCAAACCGTCTCCTCTGCACAACAGGAAAGCCTTCGGGACCCTTCCCACCCACAGGAATCAACCCTGGAAACCATCCTGTCAAGTCTCAGAGTTCCTCCCATATCCCATGAAACAAAGACATCAGGTGCTGCAGAAAATCTCCAGGAGTAGCAGAGAAACATTTCTACCAGCACAGTACCCAGCGGGATGCACAATGAATGGTGTGTTGAGTGCATCCATGGGGCTCCTACGGACTTCTTTATGGGTTATGGACTCCTCCAGCTGAGCCAGGTAAGAATGGAAGGACAAGGGCATCCTTACTGTAGTCAGAAGTTGCCAGTCTCGTTTTCACTGAGGTACAGCAGATGAGTGAGTGCAAAGGCAATGGGGAAGGACAAGGATAACGACAAGAGATCACAGCGGGATTGATTCGCTACGCAGGAAGCTGATGACTCTGAAAAGCTCCTCTTTAATTCCTATACAGCAGCCCCCCCAAAAGCATTGCTCACAGTGACCATCATTAGTTTGCTGCTTTTCTGAAGGCATTCCAATAGGAGCAGTAGATCTTAAATGGGTGAGCAGTTGTTTTATGGACTTGTTCCTCCACAGCACTCTGCAAGTAAAAGCAATGAGGAAGCAAGCGTGCAGACAACAGTGACATCCTGGAGGCAAGGTGAAGGGAAGGAGGCATGCATGTACAACCTAATGACATGGTGAGATGAGGATCAACTCCCTGAAGTCAGGGGGAATCTTTCTATTAACTTCAATGTGAGGTTTTTTTTCCCAAGGGCAGCGGGGCAGGTGAGGGAGGCAAGGAGGTTTTACTTTGTGTCTTTTGAGAGGAACCTGCGTCCATTCCCCTCTGCTTCTTGGATCACCAGCCTCTGCGGGGGGAGCCTGCGGAGCCTGCTTACTCTGGTTCATCTCTTTCCTCCTCTGGTTCATCTCTTTCCTCCTCTGGTTCATCTCTTTTCTACATTCCCTTACGCCCTAAGTCTAGCAACCTTGTCCTTCAGTCTGACCACCAGGTTAAGCAGATAGTGGATCTGCTCACACCTAATGCAGGAGTTGCCCCCACTACCCTGCATCTCAAGAGCCAGGCGAGTTCAACCAAGCCCCGAAGGACAAAAGCAGAGCAGTTGTTAAGGCAGACTGTGACAGTGGAAACAGGTTTTGAACCATCCTGGAAGTGTTAATATTCAAAGTGTGGCCAAAGCCAGCTGTTTCTGGGAGGTGAGGCAGAGCCTGGATGCTCTCACTAGAGGAGGCTTCCCAGGTAGGAAGTGCCTTGGCCACAGGTACATTTCTAGATCATTACCTGTACCCTGGAGAGAGTTAGGGCCCTCAGATCTCCACTGATCATGCACCATCCGTTGTCAGGCCTGCTGCTGCTAAGCTCTACCTGACTTATCTTTCAGTGACTGAGAAAAAAAAAAGGGGGGGGGGGGGAATGCAAGCTCCCCCAGGTTGGACTCGTTCCTCTCTCCAGTTAAATTTCTGTCAGAACAAAACCCTCTATACCTCTCTAACTCTACCAGATGGGGTCAGTGCTCCTTCTGTGGTCCACATGTCAGGGGGACTGCATGGATCCTACTTTTCCCTTCTCAATGCTCATTTTATTCATGCCTCTACACTGCTTCACTCATTCTCTTCAACTGCAGCTCCAAAGTGTCAGCCCATGTGGCATGAACCGCTGAGGAAACAGAGAAATGTTTAATGGCCTTTTGATGGAGGGCCTCCTTGATGAGGTGGTAACAAACCACTGGCACCTAGCCCAAACTGTCCCCAGGACAATAACTATCATCATCATCATCATGTGGGAAACTCAGGAGGGTTAGGAAACAAGCAGTAAGAATAATAATGCTCTTGTGAGGTCCAGCACCTGGTGAGCTAATAAAACAATAAAAACACTTGGTACATCCATAGGAAACCTTTTAAGGACAGATGTGGTGGTTTGAGCCTTTACAATTTTGTTACAGATTTCAAGCAGAAAGGTAGAAAAATGCAAATAAATCACTGCTGGGTGTGAAAAGGAAAACCAAAGATCATTCTAAACAATTTCATTGGAGAGAGACCCTCCATAAGGCTGCTTGTACCAAAACAGCCTTCCCTCTTCTGGTCTCTGCTCTGCTCACTTCATGCTCTGAAGGGAGACTGCTCTGTTTCTGCCTGACCTTGGCTGCATTGTTTTGGTGAAGTTCTAACCACTGCTCGCTCTCTCTGCTCCTTTCTCCCCCTGGGACAGGGGCTGGGGGGGCAGAGGGACAGCTCCCCTGCTGTTCTTGACCAGGGGGTCTCTCGTGGTGCTTGTCAAGTGCAAGTATCTGTACAATATGGTAACTCCTGGCTACTCTGCACATCTCCCTTGCATTCCATTGTAGGCTGTAGTTTTGCCTGCAAATACAGCTGCCCTTTGCTTCCAGCTGAGCTGGCCTGGCAGCGTTGATGTTGGGGGGGTGGAAATCTCACCCCACCACAACAGCAAGCATTTCTCAGCCCTAGTTCAGGCTGCAGATCAGAGCTGAAAAGTGCCGGGCTGCTCAACGCTTTGCACTGGCTAAGTCAAGCTCATCAGATGCTGCGCTACAGAAATATTAACGCAGTTAACATCCCCCCAATCAATACAGTGAATTGCATTCATGATGCTGCGATCAATGGGTTGCTCTGCGCTGCTAAATATAAACCCCTCAGCCCCCAGGAACACATTTCCATGCCAAAGAGCCGCAGCACATTGTCTGGCTGCTTCGACAGTCCCAGATCCTGCTGGTTGCTCTGCCTGCCTTCCTCCTCCCTCCCTTCCCAGCTCTCCTGCTTTGTTGTAATTCATGCCACATATCCGAGTGTGGGAGGAGAGCAACCAACAATTATCGAGGATCAATGCCAAAGAAACAGGTGAGGAAAACACAAGTATGCTTCACGAGATGCCGCTGGGGAAAGTTTATTTTTACCTGATTTGTTAGACACCATATAATTGCCTCTGATGAGATGTGGCTCGTATTTCCTACTGCAATTGTTAATGGAATCTGCCACAAGTAGCTGCAAGACAAAGGAGGGGGAATCTAAGAACAAAATACCGAACTGATTCTTCTCACAGCAATCAGGAGCAATGTCAAAGAAATCAAAACACAGTTTCAGCAGAAGCTTAAAGGCCTGGATTCTAACAAGGTACTTTGATTCTTGCAATGCATTTGCTGTCAGCAATAAACCAACCCCAAGTCATTCACCTTAAGGAAAAGTAATAATAATCCTAAAGGATATTGAACGTTTTGCACAGGCCAGCACCATCACATCAGGACTTGGTTTGGGGTTCTTGGCAAGGTTTTCCTACTGGGACAAAATGCTTCAGAAAAGAGGGAATGACCATTTCCCACAGCAAGAAGAACCCTTTTGTTCCGCTCACACCGAGAAAGAGAAGCTGCAGGTAAAACATGCTTTGATTTATGGGACTCCAAAGGTTAAAAACAATACACTTGTCTAGCAGCTTCTTTAAAAGCTGTCTTGGGCTTTAGAGCTGCTGCTGCTGCTGCTGCTTCATAAAAACAGAACGAATGGGATGGATCTCCACTGCCTTCGGCCGCCTGCCAGCACTCACATGTCTGCAACCCGGCCAGAAGGTGCTGCATGTGGATGCGGAGGGGAGCCCGTGCAGCCAGACCCCAGCGGCCTCCCGCTCCTCCCTCGTGGGACAGATGCTCTAATTCACCTAAGGCTTCAGCAGAAACTGACTGCATGAAGTCAGTCTTTGGGGGGAGACATGGAAAGGATGAACTCCTGCCTGTCTTCATCATCACTAGACAAGGGGCAACAGATGGAAACTCCAGCACAGGAGGTTCCACCTCTACATGAGGAGGAACTTCTTGACTGTGAGGGTCCCAGAGCCCTGGAGCAGGCTGCCCAGAGAGGTTGTGGAGTCTCCTGCTCTGGAGCCTTTCCAGCCCTGTCTGGATGTGTTCCTGTGTGCCCTGTGCTGGATTCTATGCTCCTGCTCTGGCAGGGGGTTTGGACTCCAGAGGTCCCTTCCAACCCCTGACATCCTGTGAGCCTGTGATCATCACCTCTACTCATGAACTCTTAAAGTACCCTTTCAGCAGCCAGGGAAAGAAGAGCCTTCCCTCCCAAGCCTGCCATGCTGTTTTGTACATCTGTCAAGGGGAAGCACTCAGTGCTGGCACAGGTGGTTCCTTTGCCTGCAGAGCACAAATGCAGTTAAGCAAGGCAAGAGAATGGCCTCAACTCAGGTATCACCCCACACTACCACTGTGATGTCAAATATGTACATCAGTTTAAAATGATTGCATTAAAATGAGCCAGGATGACTGTGGGTGATGTCTGCATCAGCTTCTCCCCCACTAGTGCACAGCACTGCAAAACTGAGCCTGTGGTGCTAAAAAACCTTAGGTTTGCTCCTTTCACTTACCCAGAAGCCTGCTCCACTGAACTACAGACACTGCCCCAACGTGCCACAGCTGCAGTCAGTGCAGTCTGGGCTGCAAAGCCTGCCTTGGTGACCTGACCTGGAGGCTGAGGGAGGGACAGAGCCCTGCCCTGCCAGCTCCCAGCTCCCCATCCACGTGCAGTGCTCAGGGCAGAACTGCATGTGCCAGGAAACACTTGTCCATAGAGCAGTGATTCAGTAGAGAGGGGGAGGTTATCTGGGAAGCCATACAGCTGAAAGAGCTCTGAGTGGCACTGGCAAGCAAACATGGCATTTATTGCCATATGGCAGAAGCTAAAAGGCCCCATGTGATTCTGGATCCTCTGAATGCTGCTGTCATGGCACACAGGGAAAATTGTTAGCTCTACTCATGCACTGAAGACACACTCCACATGAGCACAGGCTCTAGCAGACACTTTGGATAATTAAGCTGTGGCATTGCAGATGCTACTGCCTTTACCAGTCTGCCCACTCCTCGTGCTGACACTACCGCTCTCCGCTGCACAGCGAGCAGAAAAGGAAGCCCAAGGGGGCATCAGCTCCTCAGCTCTCACTCTGGGCTCTTCACACAAAGGGATCCTCATTGTTGGTTTAACTAACACTCTGGACTATGAACTGGACTAATGAGACGAAAACATGGCTTGTGTCCTGCTGCTTCTGCCAAGGCAGCAGTTAGCTTCTGGGTTCAACAGGTAAGGGCAGGCAGAAGAAGCTGTGGAGTGAGGCTTTGGAGAATGTTCACACTCCTTCAAACACCTCACAGCTCTCCAGACACCCACGAGTGTTTGAGAGCCTGTCCAAAAAGGCTTCTAGGAAATGCATCATCTTTGCAAACACAGCCAGCTCTAAACTCTTGCCTCTCCAGAATGAAACAGATGCTGGCACACCATGATGGAGAAACAGAAGGCAGCCTTCTGCAAGAAGCTCAGCCCCTGTTTGAAAGGACAGGAACTCTGGGACGTGAAAAATGAAGAGAGAACTGGCTTTGCATGGCAAGTTTGTAACTCTGGAGTTCAGCTCCCAAGGGCAGTCAGAGCAGCCTCAGAGACAATGAGAGCTGCCTCTGTACCTGATTCAAACACACATATGCAGCTGGACAGCTGTTAGAAGGAACCTCACAGGGGACCTTGTGTGCATTGCAGTACTATTGCAGACAATAGTTTTGTAGTCCCTATTATTTTATGTTGCCTGCAATTACTGCAGTAGGGACAGATCCTTCTCTGAAAGGTGATGGAGCTAGGGAAGAGGAGTCACACAAGCCACCCCTCCTCAGAAAACAGGGATGGAGTTAGTTGGGAAGATTGCTGCTGGTAGATGTAACTTTTATCTCCTCAGGATGAGAGACCTCCTGATGTTCTGGGCACACTCCAGAACCTTCAAATGCCATCCTCTTGGCTTTGGGTTCCCTGCTGACCACAGACTTCCTTTTACCAGGCATCTGCAGAAGGCATTTTTCCTACTACTCTCTGTTAATCTGCTCTGCCCTTCCATTCTCAGTGAGACTGCTGCTGCTGCAAACACCTGTGGTTAACTTTTCCAGATGTGCATGAGGGAGATGTATCACCTGCCAAGAATTTTCCTTAGGATGGCTTCTCCTGCACATCATTTCTGAGTTACCTGTATGGACTGTGTTCTCCAGGTGTGGTTAGGAAGAATCACAGAAACATTCAGGTTGGAAAAGACCCAAAGGGATCAACAAGTCCAACCCAGAGCCCTACTCTGCAAGGCTCACCCCTGAATCACAGCCCCAAGCACCACAGCCAAACCACCTGCAAGCACAGCCAGGCTTGGGGACTCCACCACCTCCCTGGGCAGCACATTCCAAGTCCTCACCACTCTTGCCTGAATAAAACCTTTCCTCATGTCCAGTCTGAACCTCCCCAGGGGCAGCTTGAGGCCATTCCCTCTTCTTCTGTCACTAATGACCTGGGAGCAGAGACCAGCACCAACCTCTCCACAACCTCCTTGCAGGGAGCTGTAGAGAGCCAGGAGGTCTCCCCTCAGCCTCCTCTCTTTCCCACTAACCATCCCCAGCTCCTTCAGTTGCTCTTCAGCAGATTTCTTCTCCAGGCCCTTCCCAGCTTCCTTGGCCTCCTCTGCCCTGGCTCCAGATGCAGCAAACCATTTTGGGCAAAAAAGGAGCCCATTTGTCTGTTTTCCTTCTGCTCTGTCTGGGTAGTGCAGCTCTTTTATTTACTGGTTCTATGTTGGGACCACCAGCAGTGTGCTCCCTGTATGTGTCTGACCAGGGGAAAGCATCCTGTTCCTCCTGGCCATGTGTGCTGTGACAAATCACTAAGAGTGAAGAGTCTAGCCCTGAGGGCCCAGTGACCAAGGCAGCAGGACTGGAGGCAACCCATTTGGTTCTCCTCTCCTCAAGAACATGTTTGCAGGCAGCACATTCAGCCCCTGGGTGAAACGGAGCTCATGAGCTGCGTGTCCACTCTGCCCGAGATGCCACTGGGCCTCAGAGCCATTCAGGCACAACTGTCCCTCTGGGTACAGCTCTGATCACCTTAGCAGGGAGCCAGAGGTAGACCTCTTAATTGTGCAAAACCTAGGGGCAGGAAATGTAAGAAACCAGCTCCAAGGAGGAGGAGAAGAGACATCTGAAATTGGAACAGGCAGGGTGAATAGGAATGGTTCTGAGCACAGCTTTGGTCAGTCATAAAGCCACGTAGGAAAGGGGGGATCCTGTTGAAAGGCAGCATAAATGAAGTGACAGCTAATAGAAGTAAGTGGGGTGCACTAAAAAGAGTGTGGCCAGCTGGCTGAGGGAGGCTCTCCTCCCTTTCTGTCCTGGTGAGGCTGGACCTGGAGTTTTGTCTACAGTTCTGGGCACAACTTCCCCGTAACCAGAACGTGCCAAGCTTCCACCCACTCCCAGCAGCAAATGCCATGCTCTGCCAGGGACATCTGTCCCCTGAACTCAAAACTCAGCACAGAAGTTCAGCCATCCCCAGCCATCACTCGCTGAACAATTCAGATTCCTGCTCCACACCCCGAAGCTCATCATCTCTGGCTGCACCATAGAGAGCACACAAGTGATGTGAGTGCCTGCTGCACCTCCAAGAGCACAACACAGCTCAGCTTCCCGGCTTCTTGAATGGGAGAGCAAGTGCACAATCACATGAAGGGAAGATAGGATATGTCCATCATTAGAATGGAATAGAATAGGGTAGAGTAGAATAGAATAGAATAGAATAGGATAGAATAGAATAGAATAGACCAGGTTGGAAAAGACTTTTGAGATCATCCAGTCCACATCTCTCTATCCTTCTGCTTTACAGACCTCTGGATTAAAGATTTCTATCTATCTGTTCTTTATACAGAAACCATATAGAATCCTTCCTACAGACCACTTCCACATTTCCTCTATCTGTTATACTGTTTTTCCAGGTTAAAAAGCCAGGCCTGCCCTCAGTGCTCTAAAGGTCTGCCTGGGCTGGCTGAGAGTGGCATCATTCTCTTCTCTCCTACATGCTTTATGCTGCTTTCAATGCTCCTTTCCTGCTAATCCCTACTTCTACCTACTTCCCTACTTCTATCCCTTCTACCTACTTGCTTGGCTGTGTCTGCACACTCGAGCTGATGTTTCCTGATGTTGTGGTTTAAGCTTTCCCAAAAGCCCCAAATGTAACAGCTTTAGGTTGCCCCCCCTCTCCCCTTTCCTTCCCTGTTAGGGAAAAGCAAATTAGGCAGGAGGAGAAAAGAGAGGTAAAATTACAAAAGAAAGAGTCTTGACCCGGTTTGGAAGTGAAAGGGTTAAGTTCAGCAAAATACCAAAGGCCTTTGAGTAAAGGAAGGCTACAAAGGTATAATGAAAAAGGGTAAATAAAAATGTGTACAAAACCAGAGGCAGCTGGCAAAGGACTGGGGATGCCAAAAGGATTCTCTTCAGATGCGGTGCCTTAGGAGTCTGGACCGAGCGGCACAGGCCCCAGCCACAAGGCTGCCACAGCAGCAGGATGTCAGAGAGGTGAGGGCAGGACAAGAAAGAGAGGCAGGAAATGGCTTTCCCTTGAACAGGGTCGAGGGCAGGCGGTGGGAGTTGACCAGACTTTGGCCTGGGGACCCTTCCCCCTGGGCGGGGGCCAAGCGTCTCTGCCCACTTGGGGCAGGTTTCCTTGTCCACCCGGGGCTAGGCTCTATTCAGCCCACGGCCTCTAACAACTGCAAACCACACACACACCTCCGAGACCTCTCTCCTCAGGCAGAGCAGCTTCTGCAGCACTCAGCACCTCAGGCAGGACTCTTTTTTCCCTCACTACCAACATTAGGCTTTGCTGGTCATTTTATCTTCATGTCAGCCAGCGCTGAGGGATACTTCTGTAACCCTGGACATTAACTCTTGGTTTCACTACCCTTGCAAGCTTCCTATTACCAGCACGCTCCCACCCCACTCTTCCATGCCCTTTATCACATGACTTATAGGAAAAAACCCCAGGCTTCTGAAGAATGTAATGGATGATCACCCCCCAGGGAGCAAGTCAACCATTCAACTTCTCACTTTTTGGTTTGGTTTTTTTAACTGAGTTCTTCCCCCTTACTCAAGCATAGATCATTTTCTTCTGCAATCTTTAATGAGGAAGCTGCCAAAATAATGAAAAACTGGTGGAAAGGACAAGAGGATGGACACAGCTAGATAGAGAAGACATCAATTAATAGCCTTTGATTGCATACTGAGCTAGGAAATGAAAGGAGAGCCACGACAAGGTGGAAGAGCAGAGCAGTGCACAGGCTCCAGACAAACAAGCAAGCCTACCTCAGTACACCCAGCAGCAGGATAAGAGGTGACAGAAACAAGTTAAGGAGACTGCCTCTTAGCAGGGTCTAACAAGCATCATTCTTTTCAAGTGTAGTGGCAATTACAGAATGACACCGGTGGGAAGAGGCCTTAGGAGGCACAGCTCAGATGTGCCAGGAGCACAGGAACACAGTTTCATTGTAGGTAGCAAATGAAACCAGAGGACACAAAGGCTGTCCACTGAGGGGCACCACACACAGCCAGTCAAGCCACATGTGATGGATGATTTGTCATCTGCTTTTTGTCCCCAATGATTTGCCACCTGCTCTTCTGCCTAATCTCTCCTACTGCAAGCATCTATGGAACTTCTTTCAGAGGAGCTGAGCACCAAAAGCTGTCTGTACCTTCACAGATATTATTAGGCTGGGAAATTAGATTCTGAGTTGTCTAACTTATCCCAGGCAGGAAAAGCAGCGTTATGGACCCCTCAGCTGGCAGCAGTGAATGCTCAGTCATCACTCTTCTGTGGCTCAGTCTCACTTGTGGAAGGTGGTGGCAAATCAGCCCCTGTAGGGTACTCAGGATCACAGAATCAACCAGCTTGGAAAAGACCTCAGAGAGCATCAAGTCCAACCTATTACCTAATACCCAACACCTCCTGACAACTAAGCCATGGCTCCAAGTGCCACATCCAAGCCGTTCTTGAACACCCCCAGGGACAGGGACTCCACCACCTCCCTGGGCAGCACATCCCCATACTTGAGGCCATAAGATGTGGCAGAGCTCCTGCCCGTGTAGTGCAGCACCAGGTCAAGTAAGGGACCCGAGGGCACCTCCAATGGCACCAGTCACCTGTGCAAGCAAAATGGGCTTCCCCATTCACTCAGTGGTGACAGTGATACCTCCCACAGCTCACCACAGCTTTCCCAAATAAAGTTTGCATTTCTGCATGCAAAAAGTCAGTTTTTGAAAGCCAAGCTGCTTGCAAGGGAAGAGAAGGCTCCAGCACAGAGAGTCAAACCCAGAACTGCTGAATCATTTCATAACTGCTTTTGGAAAAACTTGCAGTTTGCTGATTCAAAAATGAACTTCAGCTGGAAACAGAAGTTAATTGAAGGGGGAAGTTAACAGGAGTGAAACTGAACTGCAAAGCACTGACATTACAGAATTGAGATGGAATTTCTAAGCCATTTTTTGCTTCAAATTTTGTCCTGATTCAGTAGAGGGAAATGTTTTGATATGTGGAAAATTTCTGTGGGATGGGAATCCGTTTCTTGCTCATCTGTTAACACTTACTAATCTCTGTGAAGTATTTTGAGAGCCTAACAATCTCACAGGATCTCACTGAAGGCTATGATTAAAGCTATTTAACACGGAGATAATGGGAGGCGCAAAAATAAAGCAGAAGTAAAAAGGATACCAAGGAGATCCACGAGCAAAGCTACGTGGCTGAAACACCTGCCTCCCCGTTTCAACCACCAGAACTTCATGCCCAAAACACCAACTCTGTCTCTGCAGTTCAAGGTAAAAGCCTGGCACATCCAGAGTGGCTGCAGATGAGAACCAGGGACACTGCCATCAGTTTCCCATTCTCAGCTCTCCAGGTGGTGAATGCTGAAGCCTCATGTGCACAGAGACATACCCTTGAGGCAGTAGCACTGAGTGTGAAGAGGAGACACCTTCCAGGTGCGGTCCTTGCCCACAGTGATCCCTCCTTGATGAAGTCAGGATGCTGCCAGGGGCATCTCTTCATGAGGGGATACCTGGCCATGAGCCACCCACACAAACTCACATTGCTGGGACCTCACAGACACAAAATTCAATGAGAAAAAGTGACCTGCTGGAAAGCAAGGAAGTCTTACAGACCAGAATGAAACCTAAGAATGAGGGATTTGTATTTTCACTTCAGCTGTACACTTGGCTGATATGCAGAGAAGTACAAAGAGTGGCTGAGCATTTAGCTGTGTGGCTGCAAAAGTTTTCTGGCTAATGACGTTGGAGCTCATCATAAGGGGCACAGAAAGTTGCTAACATGAACTAACTAAAGGATAGTGCCAAGTCTGGACATCAAGTCAGTAGAGATTTCTCATTTCTTCTCCTTGTCAAGGAAAATGCAGAAAGAAGGCAAGAGAAGGTCTTTGCTTTCGGTGAATTTTGAGTATTAAGACAGTGGAAGGTTCAAAGGTAAATTGTTACTGGAAAACCTGAAGGTATAATCAGCTAACCTACAAAACTGAGAGTCTTGTTGCCATGACACCTGGAAGGATTTCTTTCCAGGCTGAGAGCACGAGTAGACACAAGGTAGCTAGTGGGAAAGAAGTGCAAGTTGTTGGAACAGCACAGGAGCTTCCTGCTACAGACAGAGAGCAGCCACGAAGAACACAGCAGCAGCAGGGTAGCATTCGGCACACCTAGACACCTCCCCAGGGTACTATGCAATGCAGCATCTCACTCAGTAAAGAGCATTCTGGGTTCCAGGAGAAGCCCATGTGCATATGACAGGAGATCAGACACTGTGGTGAAGTGTGATGCTACAGAGTGTGAGTCCTGTTTGATGGCTCAGCAGAGGACAGTGTATTACTGCTGTGAATCTCATTCTCACAAGGCTGCAGGACAGAGAGGTTTCATTAGATTTAGTACATGCCAGTGAAGGGATGAGAGGCTGTGCCCACAGGCATAGCCCACAGAAATGTTCTTCCTACTCTCACAAGAATTCTTCCCAGAGTGATTGGCCATTGCAATGTGCTGCCCAGGGAGTCACCATCCCTGGAGGTGTTTAGGAAGAGCCTGGATGAGGCACTTGGTGCCATGGTTTAGTTGATGAGATGGTGTTGGGTGATGGGTTTGACTGGATGATCTCGAAGGTCTTTTCCAACCTCATTAATTCTATTCCATTCCATTCTATTCCATTCCATTCTATTCCATTCCATTCCATTCCATTCCATTCTATTCCATTCCATTCTATTCCATTCCATTCTATTCTATTCCATTCCATTCCATTCTATTCCATTCCATTCCATTCCATTCCATTCCATTCCATTCCATTCCATTCCATTCCATTCCATTCCATTCCATTCCATTCTATTCAGTTCAGTGCAACCAGTGAGAAGCAAGTGACGGAGGCCGGTAAAGGTAACTGATTCAGCTGCAGTCCCCTGCAAGTGGAACGGAAGAGAGAGAGCAGCAGACTTCCTTATTAAATGAGAAGCTGCAGACTGCCAACTTGCAAGCAGAAAGAAGAGCACACAGGTTTTATTAGCTGGAGAAGGCCTGCTGGTGTCTGAATTGGACAGGGCAGGATCGTCACAAGGCCAGCAGACAACTTCTGGCTGCGGCACTGTGTGCGGCGAGGAAATGAAGAGAGCAGGACGCAGCAACTGTGCCACACCACATTCACTGGGGGGATGGACTTGAGCAAAAGGAAACGCTGCTAAGGTTGGGATCCTGGGGTCCCAGGGGCTCTTCCCTCACCCACGACTATCCAAATGGCCAAGAAGAAAAAGGTAAGATGAGGCAAAGAGAGCAGCAGAGAAAAGAGTGCCAGTGACTACCTGACCTACTGGAGAGAGGCTGCAAGGTTGTGGTGCTGTTCACTCCAAGACCATTCAGGACCACGCTGAGTCCCTTTGTGCCAGCAAGGGATGACCTTGGGTTTTGGTGGACTCTGTAAATTAAAGACAGTGTTCCAGCATAGACTTCAGAGAGCTCTGACTTTCACACAGACTGCATTTTTCATCCACCAGTCTAGATGGTAAATTAAGCAATTTGATTAACTTTCTGAACCTGTGTCGAGGCAGAAGACAGCAAATGTTCATTCTGTCAAATAGTTCTGTTAAGAGTCACAGAGTGTTAGGGGCTGGAAGGGACCTCCAAAGCTCATCCAGTCCGACCCCCTGCCAGAGCAGGAGCACCCAGAGCAGGTCACACAGCAACACATCCAGGTGGCTTCTGAGCATCTCCAGAGAGGGAGGCTCCACAGCCACCCTGGACAGCCTGCTCCAGTGTTCTGCTTTGATTCCAAGCTTGTTCTGACTCAACAACCTCATTTAGAAGAAAAAACAGAGTGCCACTGAGCTATTTTACACACACCCAGCACAGGTGGCTTGTGGAGGAAACAGCTTCCTATTCAGGCCAAATAATCCAGGCAACTCTTAAAACATGACTAAGAATACTAGCACAGCACGACAGCTTCTTGGGCTCTCCACTCTGTGTCTCCAGTGCTCACTGCAAACCATTTGCTGCTGTCAAGGTGAGCTCCTGATGGATGAGACTGTCTTTAGTTATCATTTATCAAAACAAACAAACCATCACCACTCTTGCAGGCCTGTCTAAGAAGATAACAAAGCTCCCCAGAAATGAATGCTCTTCACCATTTTGCTTCACCATTAATGCTCTTCATTACCATTTTTACCCAACAGGGTCAAAACCTCCCTGAGCTTTCTTTTTCACCAATGCCTCACCTGGGGAGGAATTCAATTCTTGAATGAGAGCAGCCTACCGACTGAAACAAGCCAACAGGGGCAGCTCTTGAGGGATGCTGCCAGGGAGAGGATGGCTTCAGCCCCTAGTCCATCTGGATGGGTTCTGCACCCGGGGGGGTAGTTTTCTGAAGGGTATTGCAAGGTTTTACTAACAGCCAACAGATGCCTCATAGATGAGCAGAAATCAATTTGCAGAGCAGTTTTGCCTTCTAACTACTACAATTCATCTGCTCTGTCTGATGTTTTCAAAGGCTCTGATTGGGTGAGCAGCTGGATCCACCTAATGTATATTTCAGAGGGAAGCAAAACCTGGAGATGTGGAAGGTGAGCCTGTCAGAGTTTTCAACACAAATTATACTGCCAGGAACTGAATAATATTTAAAGTTTGGAGAAACATTTAGAATTGTGTGAGAGGGTGACTAGGAAGCTTGTATTTCAGTCTTGAAAGATGCTAAGACTCTGAAGATTACTTGTCCCTGATGGCAAGCCTCTTTATTTGCAGTGCTCATTTCATCTAATTGTCTCTTATTTATGCTTTCACTTTACAATGATGCTAAAAAGGCAACTGGGTTGGCATAGTCTAAAACAGCAGTTGATAGTTGCCTCTGAGAGGAACTGTTACACAGAGCTGATGGAGAATGTCCAGAGGAGGGCCACAGAAATGATCAGGGGGTTGGAGCACCTCTCCTACGAGGACAGGCTGAGGGGAAGAAGAGAAGATTTCAGGCAGACCTAAGAGCAGCCTGCCAGTACCTGAAGGGAGAGAGGCTGTTTGCAAAGGCCTGCAGGGACAGGACCAGGGGCAATGGCTTCACACTAGAGAAGGGCAGATTCAGACAGGATATCAGGGAGAAATTCTTCACCATGAGGGTGGTGGAACACTGGAACAGGTTGCCCAGGGAGGTGGTTGAGGCTCCATCCCTGGAGGTGTTCAAGGCCAGGCTCAGCCGGGCTCTGAGCAATCTGATCTAGTCGATGCCCAAATGCCCACCAAAGCTTCTCTGTCACTGCCCTTTAGATGGACAGGGTAGAGGAGAGAGTGTAACACAAGCCATCTCCAAGATAAAAGCAACTTAGCAATAATGATAAGCAAAAGCCACAGACAGCATGGAAGTGAAAGCAGAGAGAGAGATGTTAGTCTCTGCTGCCCACCAGGATGGTGCTTGGTGCTGGGCAGCAGGGCTCTCTAAGCTTGCTGGTTCCTCTGCAGGACAGACACCACAGACATATCCCCAGACTTCCTCCTTTCACTTCATTCTTACACCAGAGCTGGCCTCACATGGCATGGAGTACCCCTTTGGCCAGTCTGGGGCAGCTGGCCCAGCCATGTCCCCTCCCTGCATCTTACAATACAATACAATACAATACACCAGGTTGGAAGAGACCTTCAAGATCATCACGTCCAACCCATCAACCAATCCAACCCACCTAAAATACAATACAGTACCATACAGTACCATACAGTACAAAAGAGTACAATACAGTACAATACAGTACAAACAACCACCCCAACTAAAAAAAAAAAAACCTAAACCCTGGCACCAAGCACCCCATCAAGCCTCTTCTTGAATACCTCCAATGAAGGTGACTCCACCACTTCCACAGGCAGCTGATTCCAGTGGGCAATCACTCTCTCAGTATAGAACTTCTTCCTAACTTCAAGTCTAAACCTGCCCTGGCGCAGCCTGAGACTGTGTCCTCTTGTTCTGGTACTGGCTGCCTGGGAGAAGAGACCAACCTCCGCCTGGCTACAACCTCCCTTCAGGTAGTTGTAGAGAGCAAGAAGGTCACCCCTCAGTCTCCTCTTCTCCAGGCTAAGCAACCCCAGCTCCCTCAGCCTCTCCTCATAGGGCTTGTCTTCCAAACCCCTCACCAGCTTTGTTGCCCTTCTCTGGACACGCTCCAGTAAGACAACATCTTTCCTAACTGAGGGGCCCAGAACTGGACACAGGACTCAAGGTGTGGCCTAACCAGTGCAGTGTACAGGGGCAGAATGACCTCCCTGCTCCTGCTGGCCACACTGTTTCTGATGCAGGCTAGGATGCCATTGGCCTTCTTGGCTGCCTGGGCACACTGCAGGCTCATGTTCAACCTACAATCAACCAGCACCCCCAGGTCCCTCTCTGCCTGGCCGCTCTCCAACCACTCTGCCCCCAACCTGTAGCACTGCATGGGGTTGCTGTGGCCAATGTGCAGCACCCGGCACTTGGATGTGTTAAATCTCCTGCCCTTGGCCTCTGCCCATCTGTCCAGCCTGTCGAGGTCCCTCTGCAAAGCCTCTCTGCCCTCCAGCAGATCAACTCCTGCCCCCAGCTTGGTGTCGTCCGCAAATTTACTGATGATGGACTCGATGCCCTCATCCAGATCATCAATAAAGATGTTGAAGAGCATGGGGCCCAGCACCGATCCCTGGGGCACACCACTAGTGACTGGTCGCCAGCCGGATGTGGCACCATTCACCACCACTCTCTAGCCCTAGCTTATCTCCCCCAGACTGCTGCCTGAGGTGACTAGTTCCAGCCCCTTCCCCCTTCGAAGCTAGTTTAAAGCCCACCCCTCACTACACTCTTGGGGCAGGGAAGTGTTGGAAGAACAGAGCCTGGATCCTTGTTCAGCAGCAGCCAAAACACTGCTGTGTGATCAACTACTGCTGCAAACACAGCACTAGAAGGATGCTTTGAGGAGAATTAACTCCAGCTCAGCCAAACCAAAGAGAGCCTAGGGAGAAGCATTTCTCACAAGCAGAAGCTGTGGAATGGCTTTGGAACTAAAGTGTTAAATTCCAACTGGTGTTTCTGAGGTCTTTGCTAGCAGCAAAACCTCGCTGAGCAGACAGCAGCACTAATATGCACAGACACAAACTTTAAGAACACTTCCCATCATGATTTAATGATAATGCAAGAACCAAAGGAGCCTCTAAAGAATAAAAAAAGGCAAAACAAAATATTTTCACAGAAATCTCAGAATCAGAGAAGCATTCAGGCTGGGAAAGACCCAAAGGGATCACCAAGGCCAACCCAGAGCCCTGCTCTGCAAGGCTCACCCCTAAACCACAGCCCCAAGCACCACAGCCAAACCACCTGCAAACACAGCCAGGCCTGGGGACTCCACCACCTCCCTGGGCAGCACATTCCAAGCCCTCACCACTCTTGCCCTTGAAAAACCTTTCCTCATGTCCAGTCTGAACCTCCCCAGGGGCAGCTTGAGGCCATTCCCTCTTCTGTCACTAATGACCTGGGAGCAGAGACCAGCACCAACCTCTCCACAACCTCCTTGCAGGGAGCTGTAGAGAGCCAGGAGGTCTCCCCTCAGCCTCCTCTCTTTCCCACTAACCATCCCCAGCTCCTTCAGTTGCTCCTCATCAGATTTCTTCTCCAGGCCCTTCCCAGCTCCCTTGCCCTCCTCTGCCCTGGCTTCAGCACCTCCACATCTCTCTTGTCCTGAGGTGCCCAAAGCTGGACACAGCACTGGAGGTGTGGCCTGCCCAGAGCTGAGTGCCAGGGCACAATCCCCTCCCTGCTGCTGCTGGACACAGCATTGCTGATCCCAGCCAGGAGGCCTTTGGCTCTCTTGGCCCCCTGGCACACTGCTGGCTCCTCTTCAGCTGCTTGGCCATTGGCTGAGTGCCAGGGCACAGTGCCCTCCCTGCTCCTGCTGGACACTAGTGGCTCCTACAGAAAAACATAAAAACCCCAGCTGCAGCAGGCAATGTGTGGCACAAGTATTGGGCTGGCAAAGAGCAGCACCCCACAGCAGACCCTCCTCCTGCCCACAGCCCAGGCAGGCAGGCTTCCTCCAGGTCCCTCACAGCAGCAGCTCCTCTGGTTGCTCGCTTGGAGGACCTGCACAGCGCTGCCCTTCCTCTCTCAGGCTGCTGAAGGGCTGTCCTGTGCACACCGAAGGCAAAGCCCTACCGAGAGCTGGCCTCTACTAAGCAGCAGTGCCCAGGCAAAGAGCTGGAGCCTCCCACCCTTTCTCACCCTTCTGCAAGAAGAAGTTCCAGGTCCCTGCCTGCCCAGCCCAACAACTGGTGTGATGGATGCCTGGCTGTGCTCATGCCGTTCTGTGCTCCACAAGGGATTCCTTTCATCTCATTCCTGAGAATTCCATTTCCTCTGCGCCTAATGCCGGCACCTTTCTCCCCTGGAGCCTGCTCCCTTCAGTATTATTACAGCTGAGACAGAGAGACTCAGGACAGTCCAGGTGAACCAAAGCACCACAGCTGCTTCCTAGGCAGCAACACAAAGCTGTTTCTAGCAGAAACACTGATGGAAGCATAGCCTCTCAGGGACAGTAAAGATGAAAGCGTAACCAGAACACCTTCAAAGGACATAAGGAAATGGAAGATGAGAGGATATGGCCCAGAGACAGGGAGGCAAATCACTACTTCTTTTCCTGTTCACTTTTGTGAGGCTCTTTTCCTCAGCTCACAGAACAGTATTTGTCCATATTATGGTCCCTTTTAGTGCATAATTAACACCCCATATGCTGCCTTATTCCACAGCTGCTCCAAGAAGAACTCAAAGATACTTAGCAGCATTCCCCTTCTGCTCTTAGCATTGTGCTTTGTGTTTAACCAGCCCCTCGGCTGAACTGGGGGCAGAGTAAGCTCCTCCTCGCTGCTCAGGTGTCATACAAGTAAGTCAGAATATGCCTGCCAAGAGCCAAACACAGCTATGCTGTTACTATTCAAACTGTTCTCAGTCAAGGGACAAGCTCAGCCCTTTTCTTGTGTGTAAAACCTGGACAGAGGAGCTTTGTGCAGGAAATTCAGAAGGGACTTGAAAGGAAAGAAATCCCTCAGTCAAGGGTCCCCCTTGCTCACCCCAGGCTGGGGTGGCTGCTGAGCAGCCATGCTGCCCACCATGGAGCCTTTCAGGTGTTGCAACTACCTCATGGTGTGGGGCCCAGGAACCTGTACCCCTTCAGTTCTGATGGTCCTGCTCCTGCCTGGCACTGCTCAGCTGAGCTTTCCCTCACCCAACCACACTAAGGGTCACCACCCTACAGCACATACAAATAGAATCATAGAATCAACCAGGTGCAAAGACCTGAGATAGAACAGAACAGAATTAACTGGGTTGGAAAAGATCATCAAGTCCAACCTATTACCTAATACCTAACACCTAACACCTCCTGACAACTAAACCATGGCTCCAAGGGCCACATCCAAGCCTTTCCTGAACACCTCCAGGGACAGGGACTCCACCACCTCCCTGGGCAGCACATTCCAATGACCAATATCTCTTTCTGGGAAGAACTTTCTCCTCACCTCCAGCCTGAACCTCCCCTGGCACAGCTTGAGACTGTGTCCTCTTGTTCTGGTGTTGCTTGCCTGGGAGAAGAGACCAACCCCCACCTGGCTACAACCTCCCTTCAGGGAGTTGGAGAGAGCAAGAAGGTCTCCCCTGAGCCTCCTCTTCTCCAGGCTAAGCAACCCCAGCTCCCTCAGCCTCTCCTCACAGGGCTTATGCCCTGCCTGTATCCCCCATTTGTGCCTCTTCCTTCTCCTCTCCCCTCCCAGCTAGCTGTGTTCAACACCTAGCAGGACATTTCCCTTCAGGATATTATCAGGAGCAAGCAAAGATTAGCTGCAGGAACTGCATGCATGATAAGAACACTATCCAAGTGAATGTTACCTCAGCAACATCAACTTCATTACTGTGCTAACACGGGGAAGGTTATTGTTCCAGCTTCAAAGTGGCAAGCTCTGTATACTTTTAAAAAGCAAAACTCCTAAGCAGGAAGCTTTGGGCTGCTCTTCAGTACAGTTTATGAAAGGTTTATGGATTTCATCACAGCTGATTAGTTTATTGTCTAGACCACAGATTATTTTTCATCAAATTTCTTGTCATATCTGTGAGCCATTCTTGTAATGATGGATGAGGCTGGTGCCTTAAAGTCATCATTTTCTCTGTCAGCAGGGAAACCCACTGAACCCTGTCGAATGGAATATCACCTCTCCCCCCGCAGCCCTGTGATGGAAGGGCACAGGCTGCTCTCACCAGGGTACGCAGCAGGCTGGGGCTGAGCCTGCACACACCTCAATGATTGTGATTTGGGGGAAGAGTCTGAATCCTCCAGCTATTACAGGAGTGGGAAACTTTTGCTTGGCTAAGCTGAAATTGCTCCTGAACGATTGCAGGGAGCAGAGGCTTGGACATTCAAATCCAAGCTGGTGCTCTGGGCCCTTGGGAGGGGCGGCGCTCCCAGGAACCGAGTTTGTCATTGTTAGTTTTAGTCTCTCATAAAATGAGAACTATAAATCATGGCAAGGCACAGGTGTCAAGGAAAATCTATGTTCACTCTGCAAGGCAGTGAAAATGTATGCCTGCTATAATTCCAGGCCAAACGTGAGGGCCCAGCGTGCCACACAGCCAAGGCTGCACACACACCAGCTTCCAGCCCAGTGTCCCTCCAAACACACTGCACACACTCACAGCATCACTGTGCTAGGGGCTGGGAGGGACCTCCAAACCTCAGCCAGTCCAGCCCCCTGCCAGAGCAGGAGCACACAGGGCAGATCACACAGCAACACAGCCAGGCAGGGCTTGAAGAGCTCCAGAGGGGGAGACTCCACAACCCCCTGGGCAGCCTGCTCCAGGGCTCTGGCACCCTCACAGGCAAAACATTTTCCTCCTGGTTCCATGGCACTTCCTCTGCCTCAGCTTCCACCACTGCCCCAGCTTCCACCACTGCCCCTTGTGCTGGCATTGGGCATCCCCCAGCAGAGCCTGGCTCCAGCCTCTGGGCACTCCCCCTGCACATCCTTATCAACAGCAATGAGCTCACCTCTCAGGCTCCTCTCCAAGCTCCAGAGCCCTCAGCTCCCCCAGGCTCTCCTCATGAGGAAGCTGTGCCACTCTTCTGATCATCTCTGTCACTCTACACTGGACTGTCCCTCTTGAACTGCGACACAATACTCCAGATGTGGCCTCAGCAGGGCAGAGCAGAGAGGGAGGAGAACCTCTCTTGACCTACTGCCCACAGCCCTTCTAACCCACCCCAGGCTACCCTTGGCCTTCTTGGCCACCAGAGCACATTGCTGGCTCATGGTCAACCTCCCATCCAGCAGGGACCCCCAGGTCCCTTCCCCCTTCACTGCTCTCCAACAGCTCACTCCCCAACCTCTCCTGCTCCATGGGGTTGTTGTTTCTCAGGTGCAAGACTCTGCCCTTGTTCTGTTTCATTCCATGTCCCCCTGCCCAGCTCTCAGCCTCTCTCAGTCTGGCTGCATGGCAGCACAACCTCCTGTGGCAGCCACTCCACAGGGTTTGGTGTCAGCAGCAAACTTGCTGACAGTGCTCTCTGTGCCCTCATCCAGGTCATTGATGAAGGTATTGACCAGCTCTGGTCCCAGTACTGACCCCTGAGGGACTCCTCCAGACACAGGCCTCCAACCAGACTCTGTCCCACTGACCACAAGTCTCTGACTTCTTTCCTTCAACCAGTTCCCATCCACCTCACTCCCTGGTCATCCAGACCACACTGCCTCAGCTCAGCTGCAAGGATGCTGTGGCAGACAGTGTCAAATGCTTCACTGAAATCAAGATAAACCACATCCACTGCTCTACCATTGCTCTGCAGTTATAGAGGCAATGAGTCCAACCATACAGGAGATGGGAAAACGTGCTCTATGCAAGCACTCCCTTCTGCAGTCAGACTAAAGACACTGTCATGGACTAGGCAGAACCAGAAGCAAACCACTGCCAAAAGCATCAACAAACTTCAGTGTTGCTGTTTATCCCCTGGAAGAATCTGCTTGTTGCTTCTGTATTCCTCTATATGATTTCAGAGGGGGAAAGAAATAACTCTCCTACTCCACAGTTCATTTTGAAGAGCTAATAGCTGCATAAAGAAAAGCAGAGGCATGTGGTGAAACTCAAATGCTGCTGAAACATTCCACTGCCTTTTTATTTACATTCCTGGTGCAGCAGAGACAGCTGAGAGACCTGTTCTGAAGTAACTCTTCCCCAAGTAAGGCAAAGTTAAATTTGCCTAGAGAGGCTCTGAACCAGCTTAAACTCATCATTTTGAAGGCAATAGACCTGGCACTTAATGTTGTGCCATGCCAAGCTACAGCCCCACCTCTGGATAAATACAGACTCTGTGGCAGATGGATGCTTTCAGAGCCCTCCCTGGAGCCTTCCAGTGCATATTGTGTTGTCTCTTTAGATGATAAACTCCTGGAAAGGCCTGGGCCCGTCCATTTCTCTGTGGTTTGTGCACCTCTGCTCTTTACAGGGTTTAAAATGATCCTCACCATTAATCCACTGATGAAGTACCCTATGAAAGCCAAATGCTGCCTGCCCTGCCAGAGCATGGCCTCAAACGTGGCATAAATACCATTTGCTCCCTGTTACTTGCAGTGCCTAGTATGGTCCCCCAGGGAGCCAGGCATCCAATGCCTAATTCATGGCTCACATGGGAGAGATGAGCACCAACTTGATTGGACTGTGAATGAGGCTGCTGGTAAGTGCCATGCCCACAGCCCGCAGGACCACCACAGCCCTGTGCCTCCCACCACATCTGACTGTGCTCCCTGGCCCCCACTGCAGGTCAGTAAGCCCCTGCCAGCTTCCTGACCACAGCCACCTGCAGAACCAGCCAGAACAGAGCAGCCTGCACCAGTGCTGAACAGAAGGCTGTCAGCGTGGTGCTTCCAGCCCAGTGAGCACCTCCCTTTTGTCCTGCTGCAAACACAGCCCCCTTGGGACCCCCTCACAACAGCTGCAGCTCTGCCAATGCCAAACCAACAGGCTCGAGGGAGTGCATCACGGATTATTCAATGGCATCACAGCAGAGTGACTTCCCCTGGTGACTGCTGGCACAACAGCTGGAGCAACAGGGCTTTGTCAATGGGAAAAAGCAAAAACCACACCAAACCAAACTAACCCCCCCCCAAAAGCCCCCCAAACCCACCAACCACATTAACAAAGGAGTGAAACAAAGACTGCACAAACCAAACCCAAAAATCACACAAAAAAGCCACAAACCAAACAAAACCCCCACAAATAATCAAAACAAAACACTCCACAAACCAAACACACAAAAAACCCCACCAAAAAAACCCCCAAAAAACTCCACAAACCAAGGAAATAAACCAAAAAATGGAACAAAAACTCCACAAACCAAACACAAAAAAAACCCAAACACAAAAAAAAAAACAAAAAAACTCCACAAACCAAGCAAATAAACCAAAAAATGAAACAAAAACTCCACAAACCAAACACAAAAAAAACCCAAACAAAAAAAAAACAAACAAAAAACTCCACAAACCAAGCAAATAAACAAAAAAAAGAAACAAAAACTCCACAAACCAAACACAAAAAGCCACAAAAAACCTCCACAAACCAAACCTAAAAAACAAACAGAAAACCAAACAAAAATCTCCACAAACCAACCAAATAAACAAAAAAGAAACAAAAAAGCCACAAACCAAACAAAAACCCACAAATAATCAAACAAAAAAACTCCACAAACCAAACACAAAAAAAAACCCAAACAAAAAACTCCACAAACCAACCAAATAAACCAAAAAAACCCCAAACAAAACCCCCACCAACCAACCAACCAACCACCCCACCCCCCAAACCACCCCCTCACAAACCAACCAACCAACTAAACAATCAAAACCAACCAAACCCACTGAAGTAATGAAGACCAGCCCAAACAAACACACCAAGATCCCCCAAAGCCTGAGGACTCCCCAGGCCCTCGCTGGCAGAAAGCTGAAGTTTATTTGCAGTATGTGTGAGAGCCTAAAGCTTCTCTCTCCTGGTGTGACCCAGCCAAGATCAAATCCCTTGCTGCTTGCCCGGACAACAGCTGCTGTGCGTTGGGCAGCGCCGCTGGAAGGACTCTGGGAAGGCGCCAAGATAACCTTGCTCAGGGGACTGCAGCTGGCCTACAGCAATGGCCCAAGGGCCCAGCCAGCAGCCTGCAGGACAGGATCATTTCCAGCCATCAGATACCCCAGGAGGGAGGATGATGAGACAATGGATTCACCACCTGTTTCCTGATGTGTAATGAGTGTGGGGGGAGGTAGATGGTGAAGGAAGAGGCAGAGCCCCCCCCCTCCATCCAGACCCCTGCCCAAACACACATGAATACACAGAAAGATTTCCTGGGGAACCATACCTGGATACTTACCTAAGGATGAGTTCCTGGCCCCTGAATTCCTGAGGGACTATACTTGGACACATAGCTAAGGACTAAAGAACTGTATAAAAGACTTGAGCAACCACTGGCTTTGCAGAAGGAAACAGGAGAACCAAAAGCACAGATGAAGGAAAACACAGGAGGAGGACAATGCCACTGAGAAGGACAGCAGGAGAGAAGGACAAGCCTGGGACAATGCTGCTCCGAAGAAAAGAGGCCATGGAGCCTGGAAGAAGCAGACTGAACCCTCTCTCCGTGTCCTAAGTTCCGCCTGCTGCAACTCATGGAGCTGAAGAAGCTGCTCAGAGGACCACATCCCTTCTACAGCCAAAGCCTCAGCACCCTTCCTCTACAGACCCAACATCTCCTGCAGCACCCTTCCTCTGCAGACCCAACATCTCCTGCAGCACCCTTCCTCTGCAGACCCAACATCTCCTGCAGCACCCTTCCTCTGCAGACCCAACATCTCCTGCAGCACTCTTCCTCTACAGACCCAACATCTCCTGCAGCACCCTTCCTCTGCAGACCCAACATCTCCTGCAGCACCCTTCCTCTGCAGACCCAACATCTCCTGCAGCACCCTTCCTCTGCAGACCCAACATCTCCTGCAGCACCCTTCCTCTGCAGACCCAACATCTCCTGCAGCACCCTCCCTCTACAGACCCAACATCTCCTGCAGCACCTTTCCTCCACAGACTCAAACTGTCATGGGGGGGGTGAGGGGTGTGGTAATATAATTCCTGTCCTTTAATCTCTCTCTTCTCTCTCTCTGTTTTCTCTCTCTCCCCCTCTGACCCACTGTGCCTGTAATCAGTAGCCTAGCTGTGGCTGTTTCGGCCTGCTGCGTGCCTCCCGTTTCACACCGCGGGAATATTCAGAAGCACTGAGGCTCCTTGCCTCTCCGGACCGAGACAGGATGTCAGTGCTGGTGTTTCCTGCTTCAGCTGATGGCAGGACAGAGCCACAGGTGCCTGTGGGGAGGGCACCACCAAGCTGCGTGGTCAGTGCTAGAAACAGCCTGGACACTAACTTACAGCTAAGGCAAAGGACTTGCACAGGAACTGAAGGATGAGAAGGGAAGGGCAGAGGGATATTCTGCTAGAAATCTAGGGCTCCTCTTCTCTGTTACTTTTACTTACATAATGTGACTTTCAACTGCCCTCAACTGGGAAGCATCAAACTAGGAGCTCCATCTGATTGGAATAAACAGCCCAGCTGCAAGGCCTTCCCTGGGCAAGGGGATTGCTTTCCACTTGTGGTTAAGAAGCCACGGAAGCAGCAAGCACCACCAACTTGCCAAAGGAGAGAGGTGCAACATGGATTGTACTGCCTCCCAGGCCAGGAAATTCCTGTCAGGGCTCCCACTGGCATCTTCCTCTGTGCTCTCCACAGCACCAAATCTCATGTCTAATGTTTAGAAATTGTATCTGTGATAGGATGGAGGTTACCAGTGGAGCAGATATCCATCTGCAGCCTGGGGAGGTCCCAGTGCCAGAGCAGGCAGAGGCCCCAGGAAGCCACTGCGCTTTCAGGAGGCTGTGCCTGGCAGGCTCCTGGCAGAACCTGTGCACCCCTAGAGGAGCTCGTGCTGGAGCACGCCTGCTGGCAGGACTTGTGGCCTTGCAAGGGACCCACACTGGAAGGACTCATGGTGGAGAAGCTCATGGAGAACTGTCTCCCATGGGAGAGACCACACACTGGAGTGGGGGAAGAGCGTGAGAGGTCCTTCCCCTGAGGAGGAAAGAGAGGCAGAGACACAGACTGCAACCTCCATTCCCTCAACATCTTTACTGCTCAGGGGAAGGAGGCAGAGGAATTAGGAGTGAAGTTGAGCCCAGGAAAAAGGGAGGAGTGGGGTGAGGTTTCATTTGCCATTATCTTTCTCTGATGTTAATTGGTAATAAGTTAATTTTCCCCAGTCAAGTCTGTTTATCCCATGACAGCAATTGGTGAGTGAACTCTCACTGCGCTCCTCTCCACCCACAGGCCTGTCACTGTACCTGCTGTCCCCTGGCCAGCTGAGGAGTGGGAGTGACAGAGTGGCTTTGGTGAGCAACTGGCATGCAGGCAGGGTCAATCCACCACATCAGCCCTGATGTTCCATCTTACAAACCATTTATGCACCTGCTTGTCTTCACCCATGAATTACAGCAGAGTTATTACCAGCAATGCCGAGGACCTCGCAAATCTACTTAAGAAATCTGTATGATGCTTAAGAGGCTTATCATGTCTGTTTCAATCAATCAGAAACCTAACCACCTCTGCCCTTCTGAGTAGTCAAATCCACTCACATTGCCTCACACATACATACACTTGCACAAAAGACATTTTCAAGTGAATAGGGGAGAATCCATCTCGTATTGCACTGAACTGTGAGTCATGAACACTTCCAACAGTCTGCATTCTCTAGCTGTATCTCTTTCTCACAAAAGGAACTCATTTCAGCTCAGAAATTAAACAGATGCTTAACACCCTACTAGGCTGCTCCCACAGAGCCAGAAAATCAGCTCTGCACTGCGTGTCATGTTTGAGCACCCCGACATCATGCTCTCAGAAAGGATAACCAACTTCCACAGGCTGCCCAATGAAGGTAACTATATTTTTAGGCCTTACCCTCTGGAGATATCCTATAGGCTGCAGATGTGTCAAGCAAATTTTGGTATTAAATTTCACCTTTTAATCATTTAAACCCACTAAGCCAGCAGAGAGCCCTGGGGGTGGGCAGCATGCCCCCTTCCCCGCTGAGCATGAACAGGTGAACACAGAAGCTTTTCTCTGGTAATTCTCCAGCACTGGCTCCACATTCTTGGCCTTAAAATACAATCCCACAGCTGCTTTAATCAGTAAGATGAGGGTGCCCTAGAATCCACCAGGAATGTCAGCTTGCCTCTGGATGTATGGAGTACATGTAAGTTTATGGAGTCAGCTGGGAGCAGGAAGGAAACAATCTAAGAAGTGGCAAAAGGGTAGGGGCAGAGATTTGTAAGTGCCTCCTGACTTCAGCCAGTGCAACTGTTCCCACAAGGCCAGTTTGGCTGGCTGGAAAAATGGAAAAGTTGGAACTCCCTGCCTTGTCCAGATGTACAGTTCAGCTTTTGACTGCTTCCCAGGTCAAGTGAGGTCTGGCACAGAGTTACATCTGCCTGCTCGGTGTGTGAGCAGGGAGATCTCGCCCCGAAGAACCACTTGGTAAGTATCAGACCTTCCAACCACGTTCCAAACTACTTCATGGAGTGTGTCAAAATCAAAAGGAGGGGAGAGGCAGCAGATGCAGGATGTGAGACACAGTCTCAGGGTGCAAATGGGAGCCTGATCTTTCTGTTCTGTTCCTCTCCTGGTTTCTTCCAGGACTTTGAACTAGCCCATCCTTGCCACAGCGCAGATGAAAGGATCACCACATGCCACTGATACCAAGCAAAGCTCAGAGACTCCTACAGCTCTTCACAAGAACACACAGGCAGAACACTTGATTAAACAGCTACACCCCCTTGAAAGACATCCATTGAGAAAGAGAAGTACCTGTTGTCTCCAAGAGCAGGATCCTTGGGCCTAGCATCATAAACAAAACGCTCCTGGGAGATCACGATGCCATTGTCTGTAGTTTCATTTCCCAAGACAGTGATCACAGGGTAACCCATCTGCAGTGTCCACTGGTCCATCACTTCTTGGATATTTACAGATTTTCCAACCCTCTTTAAAGCCTTCAAGAAAAAAGAATGACAGTTTCAGTATGTTGAGCAATACCTTCGTTGAACACAGAAAACCTCCTCCTGTGTTGTCCCAGAGCCCACAGCCAGTTATGTAGGTTTAAATAACCATCCCCCCTGCAAGCACACACATTTACACCCAGCACACACACACTACATAATTCAACCCAAAGTCTCCCTGTCACAATACACAGAAGATTAATGTATTCCCATTTGCCAGGGTATGTCAATAAAATGGTGCATTACAAGTGGATTTTCATCAGAAACAAAGAGAGATCCTCTGGCACTTAGTGTCACAGGAGATGAGGCTGGGTACGGGAAGGATGGCAGGCAGTGCTCCTTCTTCAGCAGCAGAAATATGCCCAGCTGCCAAACACTCCCAGATCACAGAGAAGCAGAGCCCAGCAACAAGCCTTCAGAACTGGGGCTGCAAGTGCAATGCATTAGGAACACAAGAGCTGGCAACAAACGTGCTCACAGATGAGGCAAACGGAACGATTAGGCTTAACAACAGACCCAAGCACACAACAGAGCTCTGAGAGTTATGGGCCACAACACAGTCTCTTTCCTGTGCTGTTCTATTAGCTGTGGGTCCTGCTGTCCTTTCACTCCTCCTTCTGACCCCCCATTGCCCAGAGCTGTCCCAAAGGCTTCAGCACAGGAGCAAACCAGGTGTGACTCAAGAAAGGCTTTTGCAGTGGCATTCAGCTGCAGATCAAGTGATAGATTTCAGTGCCTAAATGTATGATACACATCACAACCCTCATTAACAGTCAGTAGAAACACAGAACTCAGTTGAGTTGCACACACATAGGTGGCTCATGACATTTGTCCTTGACCTGCCAAGAAGAGCACAGATTTCCCCACAGAGACTGTGTCAAATCAGCTGGAGCCACCCAAATGCCTCGGACACCCTCCTGCACCTACTGTGCTGCTAGCTGCCCATATGTGATCAACTATCTGGAGGGCCCAGTCAAGAGACAGTGGTTTGTGTTCATCAAAAATCATCTGCTAGCAGCTAAACTGCCCTCCACGCTCTGCTGATCGTACTGACTACCTCCCTGGGACTCCACGTGCTCCTAGTCACTAAGTGTCAAGAGATGTCCTCAAATGTTCAACACAGCCTTGCAGCACTGGTGGGCCTAGGGCAGGCATCATTCTTACCTCAGCTGGAGATTCTGGCAGCTAGCAGCCAGGTAGGATGAATTGAGGTAAGCACTCTTAGATGTCCATAAACAGGCAACTGAAGGGAGGTTGTAGACAGGTGGGGGTTGGTCTCTTCTCCCAGGCACTCAGCACCAGAACAAGAGGACACAGTCTCAAGCTGTGCCAGGGGAGGTTTAGGCTGGAGGTGAGGAGAAAGTTCTTCCCAGAAAGAGTAATTGGCCATTGGAATGTGCTGCCCAGGGAGGTGGTGGAGTCACCATCCCTGGAGGTGTTCAAGAGGGGACTGGATGTGGCACTTGAAGACATAGTTTAGTAGTCATGAGGTGTTGGACTTGATGATCTTTGAGGTCTTTTCCAACCTTATTGGTTCTATGATTCTAACTGAATCCAGCCCTCCCTGCCAGTGCCTGGAGCTTGGACACCTGGCTCAAAAGCACACACCTGCTGTTCTAGAGACATGCCAATGTCTTGACCTCCAGCTGAATGGTAGCTCTGGCATCAATCCTTACAACTAAATGGCCATGTTTACACACGCCTTGGGTTGGGATTTGTGCCCCAACTGCCTGACTGTACGCTGCCCTGCACACTGCCTTTATTCTGGAGTGCCCAGACCAGCTCCAAGGGCATGCACCTCAGGCATGCTTGGTTCAGTTGATGAAATTCAACTCTTACCTTATAGGTCTCTGGACCGAGCTCTAGAAACTCAAGCCAAGCTTGGGCATACCAACCACAGGGTGGATGGGCACAGCAGCTGTAAGTCTCTACAAGGTGCCAAACGTTGTGGCAAACACTTACCTGCTGACACCAAACTTGCAGGCCCTCAGAGTTTTGTCCTGCAGACAAGCCATAGCTCCACACGCCCGAGCTGGGCACGTCCCTCTGCGCTCCAGCTCATGTGCCTCAGCACCCTGCTGCTGAAGCCAAGGCCAGGCTGACTGCAGGGGGGCTGGACTGGATGACCTTCAAACGTCCTTTCCAACCACAGAATCACAGGTTAGGGGCTGGAAGGGACCTCCAAAGCTCAGCCAGTCCAACCCCCTGCCAGAGCAGGAGCACCTACAGCAGGTCACACAGCAACACAGCCAGGCAGGGCTTGAACAGCTCCAGAGAGGGAGACTCCAAACCCCCCTGGGCAGCCTGCTCCAGGGCTCTGGCACCCTCACAGGCAAAACATTTTCCTCCTCTTTCCGTGGCACTTCCTCTGCCTCAGCTTCCACCACTGCCCCTTGTGCTGGCATTGGGCAGCCCCCAGCAGAGCCTGGCTCCAGCCTCTGGGCACTCCCCCTGCACATCTTGAGCAACAGCAATGAGCTCACCTCTCAGGCTCCTCCTCTCCAAGCTCCAGAGCCCTCAGCTCCCTCAGGCTCTCCTCATGAGGAAGCTGTGCCACTCCCTTCAGCATTTTCATGGCTCTGTGCTGGACTCTCTCAAGCAGTTCCCTGAGGTCCTTGACCTGAGGGGCCCAGAACTGGACACAATATTCCAGATGTGGCCTCAGCAGGGCAGAGCAGAGGATGCCCTTGGCCTTGGCCACCAGAGCATATTGCTGGCTCATGGTCACCCTCCCACCCCCCAGGACCCCCCAGGACCCCCCAGGTCCTTTCCTCCTTGCCAACCCAGACCATTGTGTGACCCTATGATAGCAGATTCCATGAAATATCTTTCCCTGCACATCAGCGCCACAGCACAACCAGGAACCAGATTGTAATGGAGCAGAAATGCTGCAGAAAAAGCATCTTTAATGCTGCTGTGAGGTTAACCCAAATGGGGATTTCTCTGCATCAGGTTCTTGTCTGTGTTGTGGGGTCTGAAGCTCTCAGTGTGCACTCTCCAGTGCAATGGGCAGGGGCGGGGAAGCCAGAGTCAGTTCCTGCTCCTCCCTCAGTGCTACACATTGAAGCATTTTACCTTTGAGAGCGTGTTCCAAAGATCATTTCTGGCTGCATTGCCATACTTGTGAATGGTTAAATAGTCCTGTGGAAATAAAGCACAAATACAAATCAGTATCACCACACAGAAGCCAAACCAGCCGAGCTGTGAATCACTGCTATTAGAAGCTAAATCACATCAATGTTTGCACTTGTCAGGGAGCTGGAAGCACACAGTGTGTTCATCCTGAGGGAGTAAATAAACACTTCCTTAAGGTAGATTACAATGCAAAAATTGCTGCTGAAGATTTCATTTACAGCATTCAGTGCTCTTCCCTTTTGCTGCCTAAGCCACCCCAGAAGCTAAATATTTTGAATGCACTTGTCTGATCTCAGAAGGGGTTCCCAGGTAACTCTCAGCAATGCAGGGAAGTGCTGGTGGAATGCAGTTCCCAGTTGCTGTTTCTGCAGGCCACTGTGTGTCCAGCATCAGCCATTAGCTCATCTGGAGGATGGAAAGATCTGTGGCAAAAGATTTACCTGAGCAAGAGTCCAGCAGGATGATTAGGGGACTAGAGCACTGCCTGGTGAGGAGAGGCTGAGAGCCCTGGGGCTGGTTAGTCTGGAGAGGAGAAGACTGAGAGGATCAATGTCTATCAATAGCTGAGGGCTGGGGGGCAGGAGGGAGGGGACAGGCTCTGCTCACTTGCTCCCTGGGGATAAGACAAGGAGCAATGGATGTAAGCTGCAGCACAGGAGGTTCCACATCCACACATGAGGGAACTTCTTCACTGTGAGGGTGCCAGAGCCCTGGAGCAGGCTGCCCAGAGAGGTTGTGGAGTCTCCTTCTGTGGAGCCTTTCCAGCCCTGTCTGGCTGTGTTCCTGTGTGACCTGTGCTGGATTCTATGCTCCTGCTCTGGCAGAGGGCTTGGACTCAATGATCTCTTTGGGTCCCTTCTGACCCCTGACATCCTGGGATCCTGTGATTGTTACAGGTTTAGTGCCCAAGCCCCCTTTCCCCTCCCCTCTTAGCCACAGATAGGACAGGGAGGGCAAACCAAACCAACCAAACAAAAAGGCAGGGAGAGTTTTCTGGTTGACTACACAGAATACTTCACTCCTCCACTAAAAAGTGTCAGATTCCATCAGTATGCATATGAAACAGAAAGAAAGAGAAAGGTAAGTACTGCCCAGAGCCTGAAAACAAGTGAAAAACACAGCCCAAGCCCAGGAGCTGGGGAGTGAGAGGAGAGCCAGCAGTGCAGGATGGCTGTGGCTGCAGTCAAAGTGCCTCCTGATCTCACGGCTTCCCAGAGGGGGCAAGACGAGTTGGGTTTTGTCACAAACCACTGATCTACAAGATCTTGTCTAGGGAGATCCTGGCACTGCAGTGGCAAAGTACATCCCACTGGCAGCTGGGGCCGGAGCAGCTTATCACAAAGGCTCTCTGCAACAGGGGAGGGGGCAGAGGAGCGACGGGAAGCCAAGGCCGTGCTTGTGCTCTAATGGCAGGCGCGACGCTCAGCACGGGGAGGTGATCAGCTCACTGCTTGCACTGGCTTAGCAGCAGTTGCACAGAATCACACAGATCAGCCAGGCTGGGAGAGACCTCCAAGAGCACCAAGTCCAACCAATCACCCAACCCCACCTAATCAACCAGACCATGGCACCAAGTGCCTCAGCCAGGCTCTTCTTAAACACCTCCAGGGATGGGGACTCCACCACCTCCCTGGGCAGCACATCCCAATGGCCAATCTCTCTTGCTGGGAAGAACTTTCTCCTCACCTCCAGTCTAAACCTCCCCTGGCACAGCTTGACACTGTGTCTTCTTGTTCTAGTGCTGCTTGCCTGGGAGAAGAGACCAATCCCCACCTGGCTACAACCTCCCTTCAGGGAGTTGGAGAGAGAGCAATGAGGTGTCCCCTGAGCCTCCTCTTCTGCAGGCTAAGCAACCCCAGCTCCCTCAGCCTCTCCTCCCAGGGCTGTGCTCCAGACCGCTCCCCAGCTTTGTTGCCCTTCTCTGGACACCTTCCAGCAACTCAACATCTTTCTCTCAAAGGCTGAGGCTCCATTCTTTTCCCACAGCAACTCCAAAGATCATTCCTGATAAGCTAGCATCATGTTAAAAGCCCAAATGAATTAGTTCATCCATCTGCCCAAGTTAGGTGTGAGCTTTCAGGCACAAAACGTGTCTGGTTTTTATCAGCACCCAGAGAGACAGCACTGCTTGAGTGGCTGGCCAGGGAGGTGCTGGAGTCCCCATCCCTGGAGATGTTTAGGAAGAGCCTGGAGGAGGCACTTGGTGCCATGGTTGAGTCGCTGAGATGGTGCTGGGGGACAGGTTGGACTGGGTGATCTCAAAGGTCTTTTCCAGCCTGGTGAATTCTGTATTCTATCATCCCACATCCCGAGATAATAGATCCCTCAAGGCCAGAGGGGAATTGAGCACTGGCTGTTTGAAGAAGCACTTGGGTTGGACAAGCTACGTGAAGAAGGCTCATCAGGGGCTGTCCATCAGTGGGCTCTGCTGCCTTCGAATTTCCACCATCTTCTTTTTACACAATGCTAGGAGACAAACCCTAATTTACAGCACAATGCTGACATGGCTAAATGTGCTGACTCTGCTGGCTGTGCTTTGTGTGAAGCACAGGCTCTGGGAATAATTACTGTTTGGAAAGCAAATTTTCTGATACACAAATTGTAGCACCTGTGACAGATTTAGCTTTTGTCAAGCAGCTCCCAGCACAGCAAGCAGCAACTCCCATTTAATCACAGGCTAGTAAGGCTAAGCAGGAGCACTGACTCTGGAAAGGCAGTGCCAAGGCTCAGCAACGTCACGAGACTGACTTGGGGGGAGGAAAGAAAAGACACCCTTGTAC
This sequence comes from Colaptes auratus, assembly GCA_015227895.2. NCBI lineage: Eukaryota > Metazoa > Chordata > Aves > Piciformes > Picidae > Colaptes > Colaptes auratus. The sequence goes on from CM037632.1 coordinate 2,087,760, forward strand.
AGGCTGCACCTATAGCATGCTGTGCTTCCATCTGGGGCACAGTGACACAGCCAACAGCTCCCACAGCTATGGCAGCTGAATTGCAAACCAAAAATAAAAGCTAAGATAGAAATAAGCAGAAGTGGGCTGGGGCAAATGCATTCATAAATGACTAACAGCACACACAACCGTGGAGCCTCCTTCTCTGGAGCCTTGCCAGCCCTCTCTGGATGTGCACCTGCCTTCCTGTGCTCTGGCAGGAAGGACATGGGGACACCTGAACATGTCCAGTCTAACATGTTCAGCACACAAAGGAAGGCAAAAGGAATCCCAACACTTAGAATGCAAACAGGAACCACAGCGAAAGACAACCCAATGTTTCAGGCTTCAGGACTCATGTCTTAATTGCAAATAAATGTTTTCCAGGGAATTCAAGTCCAGAGGGGGGGATGTCTCCACGGGGGACGGCTGACCAGAAATGTAAGAGATATCTTTGTCCCATTCCATGGTCAGCAAAACTCCTCCATAAGGCGAAGCTCAGCTTGTTCTTCCCTCGTCTTGCTTCCTTTCCCCATTTCTCTCCTTCTGGCCCTGCTTGCTTCCTCACTTCTCTTTGTGTCACGGCAAGAACAGGGGTGGGAGTGGGAGAGAGACAACTTGTGAGCTGGCAACAGCCTCTTGGGCTTTGCCCAGGGGGCTGTCCAGGGGGTCTGGGCTTGTCTGTATGTATATGTATATACAGTAATACACCAGGTTGGAAGATCATCGCATCCAAAATATCAACCAATCCAGCCCACCCAAACAACTAACCCATGGCACCAAGCACCCCACCAAGTCTCCTCCTGCACACCTCCAGTGATGGTGACTCCACCACCTCCCCAGGCAGCCCATTCCAATGGGCAATCACTCTCTCTGTGTAGAACTTCTTCCTAACCTCCAGCCTAAACCTCCCCTGGTGCAGCTTGAGACTGTGTCCTCTTGTTCTGGTGCTGCCTGCCTGGGAGAAGAAACCAACCTCTGCCTGGCTACAACCTCCCTTCAGGTAGTTGTAGAGAGCAATAAGGTCACCCCTGAGTCTCCTCTTCTCCAGGCTAAGCAACCCCAGCTCCCTCGGCCTCTCCTCACAGGGCTGTGCTCCAAACCCCTCACCAACTTCTTTGCCCTTCTCTGGACACGTTCCAGCAGGTCAACCTCCTTCCTAAACTGAGGGGCCCAGAACTGGACAAAGGACTCCAGGTGCATGTTTATGTCTGTATATGTATACAAGTTTATTAACTTTGGTGTTTGGTTTACTTCTGTATTTAATCTACCTTTGTAAATATTATTGTCACTTCACTTCCAAGTTCTGAGCACGTGTGGTCATTCACCCTTTGGGGGGCAAACCCTACACCCTGTCCGGTGTCAAACCAGCACATGCAACACACAAATGAGGTCCTGGTACCACACATCCTGATCAGCATCACTGCATGCAAGCTGCACTGAGAGGATGTGCACAGGACCAGAGGTGGAGCGCCGGTGAACGCGTGCCACGCCAGCAGCAGCCCCTACGTGCAGTGTGCCTCAGAGCGTGCTCCCAGCAGCACAGCTGCAGTGAAACCCAGCAATCTGAGTGCTCTTTCTCCAGACACAAGAGCAGAAGGCACTGAACCAGGTCCCATCAAATGTCCTTACACATCAGGATCCTTCTTTCAGCAACAGCCAGCAGCAGACACCTAGGCAGGCTACCAAACAGGACAAGCACAGCCCGGTACTTGCTCAGCATGCTCCCCCATCACCCAGTGCTTAGGGGCAGAAGGAATCCTGAACAGATTAATACCTTTGCATCTTCTGTGTGCCTGGCCAGTGGCTTTCTGAATCCCTAGAAACATTTAGCATTCATAACACCTTATAAAAAGCATTTCCCATCCCAGTTGTCTGTTGCATGAAGCTATCTATCTGCCTGTCTGCTGGTTTCACCTGCTGCTGCCCGCCTCTGGCACCAGAAGACACACAGAGGCCACCTCCCTTCCCTGCCACACTCCCCACAAGCCATTCAAGCTACCACCTCGAAGCAGAGCTTGGTGTTGCAGTGAGACCACCACCAGAACCACCGCCCCAGCTATGCTGCCAAGCTGCATTGTGTTCCCACCACCCAAACTGCTGACTTCAGAGCTGGTTGGGGTTACCATGATGCAGCCTGAGCTTCCATTACCAAGCTGCCAGCCTCTCTTGAAGTACCTTTCAGGTACTCAAGTGACAAAAAGGAAGGAAAAAAAAGGCTCAGGCATACCCACATCACATACATCCCAGGAGCTGTTAAAATGGAAGCCAAAGACCTGCCCAGTGAGGCTGCCCAGAGAGGTTATGGAATCTCCTCTGGAGACTTTCCAACCCCACCTGTGAGGACTGCCCTGGGTGATGCTGCTCTGGCAGGGACCTTGGACTGGATGATCCCTTCCAACCTCTAATGTTGTGTGATTCTGTGATCTCTGCATCCCATGACTGTCTGCTTAGAGCTGCTAATAAAAGCAGATAGTTCAGCTGGAAATCAGGTTCCAGGGCTCTGGCTATCAAATTCAACATCTCTGCTTTCACAGAAATTTGTATATCTAACCTTAAGCCACCAGATAACAGCTGACAGATGCTGACACACTGACTAAAACACACTTCCCCCCATTTCCTTCACACTGCTAACATTGAAGCTACCACCACATAGTATCTTGGCATTGCCTAACATTCACACAAAAAAGAGGAGGCTCCAGGGAGACCTAATAGCAGCCTGCCAGCACCTGAGGGGCTACAGGAAGGATGGAGAGAGACTCTATGCAAGGCCTGCAGGGACAGGACCAGGGGCAATGGCTTCAGACTAGAGCAGAGCAGATTGAGATTGGATGTGAGGAACAAGCTCTGCCCCATGAGGGTGGTGGAATCAAAGAATCACAGAATGGTCAGGGCTGGAAGGGACCTCAAGGCTCAGCCAGTCCCAACCCCCTGCCATGGGCAGGGACACCTCACACTGCAGCAGGTTGCTCACAGCCACATCCAGCCTGGCTGCAAACACCTCCAGGCAGGAGGCTGCCACCACCTCCCTGGGCAGCCTGTGCCAGGCTCTCACCACCCTCATGGGGAACAACTTCTTCCTCACATCCAATCTCAATCTCCCCATTTCTAGTTTTGCTCCATCCCCCCCAGTCCTATCACTCCCTGACACCCTCAAAAGTCCCTCCCAGCTTTCTTGTAGCCCCCTTCAGATACTGGAAGGCCACAATGAGGTCTCCTCAGAGCCTTCTGCAGCCTGCACAACCCCAACTCCCTCAGTCTGTCCTCATAGCAGAGCAGCTCCAGCCCTCTGCTCCTCCTCGTGGCCCTTCTCTGGACACCTTCCAGCACCTCCAGATCCTTTCTGGAACAGAGGCTCCAGAACACTGAACAGGTTGCCCAGGGAGGTGGCTGAGGCTCCATCCCTGGAGATATTCAAGGTGAGGCTGGACAGGGCTCTGGGCAGCCTGATCTCGTTGGGGCTGTCCCTGCTGACTGCAGAGGGGTTGGACTGGATGAGCTTCGGAGGTCCCTTCCAACCCAAACCATTCTATGATTCTGTGACTAAGGAGGAGTGAGAACCAGTGGCAAGGCTCTACCAAAGCTCCAAAGAAGTGGAGATACCTGTAAGCCAGGAAGACTGCTCCACAGAAAAGCTACCAGAAGCAACTAAGTTTGCAGCATTTTTCAGCTGTACAACAGACCAACACTTGAGAGAGGGCCTTAGGGAAGAGAAGCGATCGCCCTCTGGCTGGCATTCAGACAAGCAGCAGAGTACCAAGGGAGAAGTAGGCAAATTCCTCTCATTTGCCCTGGTAGGCCCTGGCAGAGCAGGGAACACCAGGTGAAGGAGAGGGACATGCCCTCTATTTGTGCCACCGAGTCAAGCTGCAGAGCCACAGCCAAGGGGAGGCAACACCTGGGCTGAGAGCGCTGTGCAGAGCAAACTGCAGGCCAAGGAAACCCTGGAAATGGGTTTTTTTCTTTTGAGTTCAGGTAAGCCAAGCACCTTCTTCCCCTTCTGCACCCAGGGTGCCCACAGTGCTTCCAGAAGGCTTGTCAGCAACTGCCACCCTAGAGAATACACTCAGGCCGTGGAATATAACTCTCATGACTGAACTCTCCCAGGGGATAAACCCACTTGATACCCTCCCTGGACTTCAATTGCCTGGTTCATTAAAATGTGTCCCTAAAGTTAACAATAACATCCTGATTCCTCCTGGTCAACAAGCCAAGACTCAAACTGACCAAACCCATCAGTAAGGTGACCCTGGGACAGGAGCGTGCTGTGTGGGCCCTGCCTACAGCGTGGCTGGTCCCTGCCTAGCACAACAGCTGGCACATCTGGCTTGTATGCAGACACAGAAGCAAAGGGATTCCTGAAGCTCCCTACAGCTACAGTTTCATGGCACTTTGGTGGCACAGCCAGACCAGGCACCTTCCACCATCTCTGCTCCTCACTGTCCCCATCCCCCTGCCACCAGAGACATGGCAGCTTGCAGCACACAAGGCCAGTGGCAGCCTGGGCTGCATCCCAAGCAGCTCAAAGCAGATGGAGAGAGGTGATTCTGCCACTTCACTCTGCCTCACCTGCAGTACTCCACCCAGGTCTGGAGCTCTCAATACAGAAAGGACATGGACCTGATGGAGTGGGTCCAGAGGAGGGCCACAAAAATGACCAAAGAGCTGGAGCAAGCTCTGCTACAAGGACAGGCTGAGGGAGCTGGGGCTGTTCAGCCTGGGAAGAGGAGGCTCTGGGGAGACCTAATAGCAACCTTCCAGTACCTGAAAGGGCTACAAGAAGGATGGAGAGAGGCTGTTTGCAAAGGCCTGCAGGGACAGGACCAGGGACAGTGGTCTGGAATTAGAGAAGAATAGATTTAGGTTGGATGTTAGGAGCAAGTTCCACCCTGTACTTTTACCATTACCTGCACCAAGCAATTAAGGCTCCTAAGAGCAAGCAACACTTCCAATGTGCCAAATAATTCCACTGTGGAAAGCACTGCTTAAAATGTTCACTGTCAGGAGCTTCAGAATAGAATGGAATGGAATGGTCCAAAAGGAAGCACAAAGGAGGATGAACTGAGGGTGTGGATGCCCTTTGGAAGATGACTTGAAGCTTCACTAAGATTGCAAAGATCTGCAGATTTCAGTAGAGCATTTTCTCTCCCTAGCCCAGGTGTGGATAGTAAGCACACAAATGGTGCAAAAGCTTTCGTAGTATCAGTCAGGGTTGGAAGGGACCACAAGGATCATCTAGTTCCAACCCCCCTGCCATGGGCAGGGACACCCCACACTAGATCAGGCTGGCCAGAGCCTCATCCAGCCTGGGCTTAAACACCTCCAGGGACAGGGCTCCAACCACCTCCCTGGACAACCCATTCCAGGGCTTCACCACTCTCATGGGGAAGAACTTCCTCCTCCCCTCCAGCCTCATTCTCCCCACCTCCAGCTTCATTCCATTCCCCCTAGTCCTATCACTACCTGATAGCCTGAAAAGTCCCTCCCCAGCCTTCTTGTAGCCCCCTTCAGATACTGGAAGGCCACAATGAGGTCACCTGGGAGCCTTCTCTTCTCCAGCCTGAACAGCCCCAACTCCTTCAGTCTGTCCTCACAGGAGAGGTGCTCCAGCCCTCTGCTCATCCTCGTGGCCCTGCTCTGGACACCTTCCAGCACCTCCAGATCCCTCTTGGAATAGGGGCTCCAGAACTGGAGGCAGTACTCCAGGTGGGGTCTCCCAGAGCTGAGCAGAGGGGGAGAATCACCTCCCTTGACCTGCTGGCCACACTTCTCCTGATGCAGCCCAGGCTCTGATTGGCTTTCCGGGCTGCAAGTGCACCCTGAGAGCTCCTGGTGAGCTTCTCCTCCCCCAGCACCCCCAAGTCTCTCTCCTCTGAATGGAATGGAATGGAATGGAATGGAATGGAATGGAATGGAATGGAATGGAATGGAATGGAATGGAATAAACCAGGTTGGAAGAGAGCTGTCCAACCCATCATCCAACGCCATCTAATCAACTAAACCATGGCACCAAGCCCCCCATCAAGTCTCCTCCTAAACACCTCCTTAGTCACCTTCCAGTTGCTATCTCACAAATAGGTAGAAAGAGGTTTCAAAGAAAGACTGAGAGGTGTGCAGCACACCTCAGAGGCATCACCAAGTATCCACTTCACTGTGTTTTGCCTTCTCCTTGGGCTCCTACCCCAACCAATAGAGAAAATCCTAAGGAAGTGGGATCAGTGGAATCCCACCAAAGCATGCCAGCTGAGGCTCCAGCCCTTTGCTTTCAAGAGGTGTATTTAGCTGGATGTTTCCTCACAAGGCTGGCAATCAGCCGCCGCTGGGAAGTCCCCACCGACAACGTGCCTCGGCTGCAATTAAATCATCATAGCCAAACAGCAAGCCCTAACTGCTCATTAGGAAGAGTGATACTGGAACCATATGTGGAAATAAATCTTCATTCTCTCTAGAGCAAATAATGCTGAATACACCACATAATGATAGTATTTCACTTTGCCCTTGCTCCTTTGTAATTCATCACACCCCTGGAACGCTCTGCCAATAATCAGGTCAGCAGGACTGACAGGTCTGGGGTCAGAGGACTCAATGGAACTCGCAGCAGTGATGTCAGTAGGAGAAGAATTAGGGCAATGAGGAGAATATGTCATCCACAGTGTTCACAGGACCAGGGGATGACAGGGTGGTAGGGGTTAGAAAGGGACCACTGGAGAGCTGCCAGTCCAAGCCCCTGCCAGAGCAGGAGCAGAGAATCCAGCACAGGGCACACAGGAACACATCCAGACAGGGATGGAAAGGCTCCAGAGAAGGAGACTCCACAACCTCTCTGGGCAGCCTGCTCCAGCCTTAGAGTAAAGAAGTTCCTCCTCATGTTGAGGTGGAACTTCCTGTGCCATAGTTGACATCCACTGCCCCTTGTCTATCCCAGGGCACAAGTGAGCAGAGCCTGTCCCTGTCCCTTCCTTCCTGACCCCCAGCCCTCAGCTACTGATAGACATTGATCAGATCCCTCTCAGTCTTCTCCTCTCCTGACTCAACAGCCCCAGGGCTCTCAGCCTCTCCTCCCCAGGCAGTGCTGCAGTCCCTTCAGCATCCTTGGAGCCTCCCTTGGACTCTCTCCAGCAGATCCCTGTCCCTCCTGAACTGGGGAGCTCAGAGCTGGATGCAATATTCCAGGTGGAGCCTGACTAGAGCAGAGGGGGAGGAGAACCTCCCTGGCTCTGCTGGACACACTCCTCTGAGTGCAGCCCAGAAGTGTTGGAAGTGTAGCATTCCTTTAGAGGAAGCAGACAGGAGCTGTGTCCTGTCCCAAACAGCAGAGCCTCCAGGCTGAGACACAGGAAAACAGAAAAGACAGGAGGAGGTAAGAGCCATCATTAAGTCCACGGGCCTGCTTTCTTTGCTCTCCCTGCTTCTGGTTGATAAGAGACCTGTGCTTTAAATCAGAACTAACCCAAATGCAATCCATATGGCTCTGCAATTTTCATTCCAACATAAGGGGGAAAAAAACAGCCCAACCCAACCCAACAAACCTCAGAGCACTGTAAGAAACTCAATTCTGTCATGACTCTGTCTTCTGCATTGCCAGCCAGTGAATCCAGCGTGAATGAGACATCTACAACAGATCACAATCTGCCACACTCCCACCCACTTAACATATTATCCTGCTGTGGTGGGAACCCTCATTAAGAGCTTGGTTTATATCCACATCAGCTTCACCTGACACCAGCTCTGCAGAGGGACCTTGCCAGGCTGGGCAGATGGGCAGAGGCCAAGGGCAGGAGATTGAACACAGCCAAGTGCTGGGTTCTGCACATTGGCCACAGCAACCCCAGGCAGTGCTACAGGCTGGGGGCAGAGTGGCTGAGAGCAGCCAGGCAGAGAGGGACTGGGGTGCTGGTTGATGGTAGGCTGAACATGAGCCAGCAGTGTGCCCAGGTGGCCAAGAAGGCCAATGGCATCCTGGCCTGCATCAGGAACAGTGTGGCCAGCAGGAGCAGGGAGTCATTCTGCCCTGTGCTCAGCACTGCTTAGGCCACCCCTTGAGTCCTGTGTCCAGTTCTGGGCTCCTCAGGTTAGGAAAGATGTTGAGATGCTGGAAGGTGTCCAGAGAAGGGCAACAGAGCTGGGGAGGGGTCTGGAGCACAGCCCTGTGAGGAGAGGCTGAGGGAGCTGGGGTTGCTTAGCCTGCAGAAGAGGAGGCTCAGGGGAGACCTTCTTGCTCTCTCCAACTCCCTGAAGGGAGGTTGTAGCCAGGTGGGGGTTGGTCTCTTCTCCCAGGCAAGCAGCACCAGAACAAGAGGACACAGCCTCAAACTGTGCCAGGGGAGGTTTAGGCTGGAGGTGAGGAAGAAATTCTTCCCAGCAAGAGAGATTGGCCCTTGGGATGTGCTGCCCAGGGAGGTGGTGGAGTCCCCATCCCTGGAGGTGTTTGGGGAGAGCCTTGGTGCCATGGTTTAGTTGATTAGATGGTGTTGGGGGATAGGTTGGACTCAATGACCTTGGAGGTCTCTTCCAACGTGGTCAATTCTATTCTATTCTATTTTATTCTATGCTATGCTATGCTATTCTATGCTATGCTATGCTATTCTATGCTATGCTATGCTGTTCTATTCTGATGGAAGAGGAAGGAGGTTGCATTCTGAAGCACAGCAACAGCCACCGCAGCCTGGTGGCAAAGCCTTTTGCACGAGGAGTCTGAAGGGAGCAGTTCTGAGGCCTGCAGAGCTCCAGCCTAGCAGGCTCTGCTGGCAGGTGCTCTGCAGGGAGACTCCTGCTCGGCTATTAAGCCTGGCTTCCAAGAAAGATGCAGTTGCTGTGTTCTTCGGTAGCGGTGCTGAACTACCGAGCTAAGAACAAATCTTACAGGAATAAACACTCTTTGAAATTGAACTGCATACATTTGACTGAATTTGTACATCCATTTCAGCTCTGCCTTGTTTGCTTGGGCAATAAATTCCAAGCTAAAGACAGCTAGCTGCTGCTCAATAGATGTGGGCTTAATGCAGACAGAAGATGATGGAACGTTTTCCAGAGACACTGGGGCGGCACCTGCTAATTGTGGCAGGCTGGCTGCTCATTCCTCTGCATTAACTTGAGCTACACCCAGGGACTCCTAACCAGGCAAAAAAGATCTCTGCTCTGCCTCCCATGTAATGCATTTTTTCCCACAGAAGCCCAGAACTGGACAGACATTAATGCTACTTACTGTGAAAAGGTCACCATGAATCACTGGAAAGAAACACAACCCAGGCATGATTTGCATGTCACTGGGTCTGGATCAGGATGTCCTGCAAGCGTTGTACAGCCATGGACAGGAAAGCAGCAGCAGGCATTTGCTGTTTGTCAGCTGAGCAAATGTCTGTCATGGTGCAAAAGGGCATCACACGATGCAGACACCAGAGCTGCAGCTGCCTGCCACAGGAGGACACGCTCCAGAGCGCCACTACAGCTGCCTCTGGCTGCCGGGCCGACCCAGCGACAGGAGCTGACCCTCACACGTGCAGGGAAAGGAAAAGGAAGGGAAAGGAGAAAGGAGAAGGGGGAAGGGAGAAGGGGAAAAGGGGAAAAGAGGGAAAGGGGGAAAGGGGAAAGGGGGAAAGAGGAAGGGATTTGAAAGAAAAAGGGGAATATGTAAAACCAGAGAACCTCAAGAGGAAAAAAGAGACTTGGGAAGAAGGGAGAAGAAACAGGAACAAATGTAGGCCTTAGTGTGGAGGAAGATAAATGGGAAGGAGGAAAGGGAGGAAAGGGGAAGGGAGGGAGAGGGAAGAGCAAAAGGAAGAGAAGGAGAAGAAAGAGAAGAGGAGAAGGAGAAGAAAGAAGAAAGAGGAGAAGGAGAAGAAAGAGAAGAGGAGAAGGAGAAGAAAGAGAAGAGGAGAAGGAGAAGAAAGAAGAGGAGAAGGAGAAGAGGAGAAGAAGGAGAAGAGGAGAAGGAGAAGAAAGAGAAGAGGAGAAGGAGATGAAGGAGAAGAGGAGGAAGGAGAAGGAGAAGAAGGAAGGAGAAGGAGAAGGAGAAGAAGGAAGGAGAAGGAGAAGGAGAAGGAGAAGGAGAAGGAGAAGGAGAAGGAGAAGGAGAAGGAGAAGGAGAAGAGGAGAAGGAGGAGAAGTTTTGACAATAGGCTGAACAGAAGCAGATTTATTTCCTTTCCAGCATCTATGAAGTGTTAACTACCAGTTCACTCCTGCAGTCCTCTTGCTGGGAATACCCTGACCAACTTCTGAAGAGCTAATGGAAATGCTGACTGCACGAGGAGGGCAGAGCTGCTCACCAAGCATGTGCTTGCAGCACCCTGTCCAGTCCATTGTGCTGCCCCACAGCAAAAGGGAGGTGCTGCTGTGCTCCCAGCAGGAGCAGAGCAATTTTATTCCCCAAGAAAACATTTCCTTAAGGAGGTGCTCAGCCCACTGAGGTTACTGGGGCACTTACACCTATCATTCTTCCTCCTCATAACTCCTATCACAAAAATGAAGGGGAAAATAGTCATAATTGACTCTCACACGGAGCAAGGGAAGAGGAAGGCGCTGGAAGCACAGCCAGGGAACACGCACAGGGCGTCCGGAGCACAGCTGACTGCAACATTGTCCTGAAGGGCAATCCTGCTCGGAGGAAGCAAACTCCAGGAAATCACAGACCCACAGAAACACTCAGCTTGGAAAAGAGCCTCAGGGCCACCAAGTCCAGCCCAGAGCCCTGCTCTGCAAGGCTCAGCCCTAAACCACAGCCCCAAGCACCACAGCCAAACCACCTGCAAACACAGCCAGGCTTGGGGACTCCACCACCTCCCTGGGCAGCACATTCCAAGCCCTCACCACTCTTGCCTGAAAAAAACCTTTCCTCATGTCCACTCTGAACCTCCCCAGGGGCAGCTTGAGGCCATTCCCTCTTCTTCTGTCACTACTGACCTGGGAGCAGAGACCAGCACCAACCTCTCCACAACCTCCTTGCAGGGAGCTGCAGAGAGCCAGGAGGTCTCCCCTCAGCCTCCTCTCTTTCACACTAACCATCCCCAGCTCCTTCAGTTGCTCTTCATCAGATTTATTCTCCAGGCCCTTCCCAGCTCCCTTGCCCTCCTCTGCCCTGGCTCCAGCCCCTCCACATCTCTCTTGTCCTGAGGTGCCCAAAGCTGGACACAGCACTGGAGGTGTGGCCTGCCCAGAGCTGAGTGCCAGGGCACAATCCCCTCCCTGCTGCTGCTGGACACAGCATTGCTGACCCCAGCCAGGAGGCCATTTCTGTGGGCCTGGATCTCCATTTCTAAACTAAGGCTAGCAGTATCCATTGCCTCCCTGGGAGATCTGTGCCTTCTGTTCCCCAGCTGTCAGTGATGCACTCTTAGCAGAGCAGACAGCATGTAAGAAGATTGTATGTAGCAGTCAGGAACTGGGGCTACAATGCACATTCAGAGTGTACCAAGCTCCTGACCAGGCCAATGCAGTTGGCAGGGTCCCTTTGTGCACTGACTGAGACATTGCCCTGCCCTGGGAACTGCAGAACTGAAACCCTGGTTAAACCACACACGAGAAACAAAAGGGGAGAAGGCAAAGACAAAATTAGCTTTAGCATTTACCAGTAGCTGCACACTGAATTTATGCATCTTCAACCACTTGATTTTTCCTCAGACAGAAGCATTTGGCTGCCCACAGAGTCTATTCAGGTCCTCTTGGTGCTAGAGGAAGGACTTCCATTCTGGGCAGGGATATCACTTTACTACGCAGTGCATCTTCCACGCTTCCACAGGGAGAAAATATTGTGACCCTGCAACTCAGGGAAGTTCCTCATGCATATCTTTACTGACCAACTGGCAAAAAAAACCAAAGCTACAAAAAAAGTTCCTAACCCTGAAGTTCCTTAACAAAGGCAAACCTGAAACCAGAGTGAGGGAAGTTAGAAGCTGGAGAAATGCTGAGCGGGCAGAAAAGACAAAAGGTTTTATCAATCCTGTGTGACTTGCAGTGCACAAAACAGTGAGGTCAGCTCCTGTGAGATTTCTTGCCTCTCCTTTTGTCCTGCTTTTAACATGCTCAAGTTATCTTGTTGACAACTGTCAGTAGAAGTGAGACAGTTCAATAAATAAAGGAATCAGAAGCAACCAACTCAAGGCCAGGGCGTAGCCAGTGTGCCCACGGCTATGCTTTGAAGCTCACCCAGGTCAAACACACTGGGCTCCTCTGAACCAGAGCAGAAGGGTGCACAACTAGCTGGAAAATACCTCACTTACTACCTACTCATTGTACCAGCTGCAACACCAGAGAGACTCCAGCTGTAAAGAGGCTCCTGCCCAGCAGCAAAAGTTATACCCCCACACCTAGCACTGTTGATCAGGGGACAGCACAGAATCATCAACCATCAAGGCCAGAAGGGACCTCCAAAGCTCAGCCAGCCCAACCTCCCTGCACTCAGCAGGGACATCCCCAGCTAGATCAGGCTGCCCACAGCCCTGTCCAGCCTCACCTTGAATATCTCCAGGGACGGAGCCTCAGCCACCTCCCTTCCAGTGTTCCACCACCCTCATGGTGCAGAACTTGTTCCTCACATCCAATCTGAATCTGCTCTGCTCTAGTTTGAAGCCATTGCTCCTGGTCCTGTCCCTGCAGGCCTTTGCAGACAGTCTCTCTCCATCCTTCATGTAGCCCCTTTCAGGTACTGGAGCACTGCAGCTCATTGCTTGATGGAGCCTGATCCTTTTTTTCCTGCTTTGTTGGTTTGTTTTGATTTTGCAGGCTGGGTTTTGGCTGTTTTGTTTTTCCTTCATTATTTTACAGCAAACTCTATTATGCAGTCTTTAATGGTGCCTCATTGCAAACATCAGACAGCCAACTGTGGTGAATTGGGAAGAAAGATACAATCCAGCAGCATGGTGCAATGGGTACACTGCTTAATAGACCATGTGAAAACCAGAGTGTCAAAGAGTGCTGAGGAAACAGGCGGGTACATTGCTGGTGCGAGCAGATCCTTGCACAGAAGGGGCAAGCAAGGTGTAAAACAGTGCCCAGGAAGTTTCTGATAGAGTTTCATAGACTCACAGAACTGTCAGGGCTGGAAGGGACCTCAAGGCTCAGCCAGTTCCAACCCCCCTGCCATGGGCAGGGACACCTCACACTGCAGCAGGTTGCTCACAGCCACATCCAGCCTGGCTGCAAACACCTCCAGGCAGGAGGCTGCCACCACCTCCCTGGGCAACCTGTGCCAGGCTCTCACCACCCTCATGGGGAACAACTTCTTCCTCACATCCAATCTCAATCTACCCACTTCTAGTTTTGCTCCATTCCCCCCAGTCCTATCACTCCCTGACACCCTCAAAAGTCCCTCCCCAGCTTTCTTGGAGCCCCCTGCAGATCCTGGAAGGCCACAATGAGGTCTCCTCAGAGCCTTCTTTTCTCCAGACTGAACAGCCCCAACTCCCTCAGTCTGTCCTCACAGCAGAGCAGCTCCAGCCCTCTGCTCCTCCTCGTGGCCCTTCTCTGGACTCCTTCCAGCACCTCCAGAGCCTTCCTGGAACAGAGGCTCCAGAACTGGACACAGAGCTCCAGCTGTGGTCTCAGCAGAGTGGAGCAGAGGGGCAGAATCCCCTCCCTGGCCCTGCTGGCCACACTTCTCTTGCTGCAGCCCAGGCTCTGCTTGGCTCTCTGGGCTGCAAGTGCTCACTGCTGGCTCCTGCTGAGCTTCTCATCCCCAAGCACCCCCAGGTCCTTTTCTTCAGGGCTACTCTCAAGCCAGTCCCTGCCCAGCCTATATCAGTGCCTGGGATTGCCCTGCCCCAGCTGCAGGACCTTGCCCTTGGTCTTGTTGAACCTCCTGAGGCTGTCATGGGCTCAGCTCTGCAGCCTGCCCAGGTCCCTCTGGACTGCAGGCAGTTTCTCATTGACTGCCACATTTCAAACAGACCACAGGCGTGCAGAGGTGTCTAAAAGGCAGGAAATCCCAATCAGTGTGGGTGAAAGAAAGCCTAAGCATCCAGCTTGATGATGGTACAAAGTGGTGGGAACGTGAGCCTCGCTGTATTTAACAGCCTGCATGTCACATTTCCCCTGATAGCTCCTCTGAAAGGTTGACCAATGTGTTTCAATACAGTGACCACTCAACAGCACCACGAAAAGACAGAGCACATCCAGAGCACTTCATGGAAATTCTTCTTCCAGATGTACAACAGGAAGCCTAAAGCACAAAAGCAGTTAATTTATCACAGGAGCTGAGATCCCTACAGTAACTAATTCAAAGTGCTGATGATGCACTAAATCAGAGTGAGTGATGAGCACACGGAGAGCAGCAAGAGGAGTTCAAAAGGATACAGAGCTGGGTGATCAATGGGCTGCCACTTGGCAAATGAAATGCAGTGTTGACAACCGCTCGGCAACGGGGAGGAGGCTCCGAAATGAGCAAAACGGAATATGAGGGAAATTTCAACGAGCCACTGCAAAAAAGCCTTGCAGTGCTGAAGGTGCCTCCCAGAGCTTCAGCTCACCAGGACTGCTCCCTGCATTTAACATGAAAGAAAGCAAATCCCCACTGGCCACTGGAAGGAGAGCTTTGCCACAGGGGAGCAAAACCTCCCATGGAACGGAACAGAGTGACACAGGCAGGTAAGCAACCACCTGGCTCAGGCACAGCAGAACCCAGCTGAAAACCTCACACAGATCTAACCCGACCCACCCCTGCCCTCAGTGGACGCTGGACGGTAAGGCCAACTCAACAACCACTTCTTGCACCAGTCCATGCAGGTAAGAGACAGAGTGAGCGCTGTCCGCGCTGCCCAAGGTGCTGACCAAGCCTCTTCGTGCCCCAACTGCCGTCCTAGCTGGTTAATGGCTTCGTGACCGAGAAGCAGCAGCACCTGGACAGAGGAGTGCTGGCGTTCGGTGCAATGCACCTCTTGAACTTCCCTGCAGAATAACAGAGTGCACACCAGGCAAGCTGTCAGGGCTTACAAAAGGACAGAAATTGTCTCCTCTGAGGACACATCAGAACTTTTCACAGTACCACTGTATATTAGGGGTGGGAAGGGACCTCCAGAGCTCACCCAGGCCAAGCCCCTGCCAGAGCAGCAGCACCCAGGGCAGGCCACACAGGAATGCATCCAGCTGGGGTTGGAAAGGCTCCACAGGAGGAGACTCCACAACCTCTCTGGGCAGCCTGCTCCAGGGCTCTGCCACCCTCACACCAGAGAAGTTTCTCCTCATGCTAAGCTGAAACCTTCTCTGCTCAAGTTTGTCTCCATTGCTCCTTGGCTTATTGCTGTGTACCTCCCAAAAGAGCTTGGCCCCCTCCCCTTGACCCCCAGCCCTCAGCTATTGATAGCCATTGATCAGATCCCTCTCAGCCTTCTCTTCTCCAGACTCAACAGCCCCAGGGCTCTCAGTCTCTCTTCCCAGGGGAGATGCTCAAGTCCCCTAAGCACCCTCCTGGCTCTGCCTTGGCCTCTCTGCAGCAGGTCTCTGTCTCTCCTGAACTGGGGAGCCCAGAACTGGACACAGGATTGCAGGAGTGGCCTGAGCAGGGCAGAGCAGAGGGGGAGCAGAACCTCCCCAGCCCTGCTGGCCACACTTTGCTTGCTGCACCCCAGGATCCCATTGGCCCTCCTGGCCCCAAGGGCACTTTGCTGTCCCCTGCAGAACTTGCTGCCCACCAGCACTCCAGGTCTTTCTCCATGGAGCTGCTCTCCAGCAGGGAGTGTCAGTGTGTCAGACAGTTTGGTATCTTCAGGAACTTGCTGAGGGTACTCACAATGCCCTCAGCCAGGTCACTGATAAAGATACTGAACAAAACTGGGCTCAGTACTGACTGGCCACAGGCCTCCAGGCTGACTCTGAGCCACTGATGACAAACCTCTGAGCTCTGTTGTGGAGCCAGTTTGCAATCCACCTCTCTGACCAACCCTCTGTGCTCCTGAGCTGTTCCATGAGGCTGCTATGGGACACAGCATCAAGAGCTTTACTGAAGGCAAGGTCCATGACATCCACTGCTCTTCCCTCATCTACCCACTTGCTCATCATTTCAGAGAAGGCTCCTGCTACCATTTCACTTCCTTGCAGACTCCTGCACCGAGCAGTCTTGATCTGCCAGGGATCATGTGCTGCTCTGTGCATTTGCTTCCACTCACATGCACTGATACGAACACCCAACACAGAGCACTGCTCCATTCAGCTATTTTTTGCTTCTTTTTCACACCTTCTTCTTTGACACCTAAGGGATTTCTCCTCCCCAGGTATCTGGATCTGCTCTCCCAAAAGTCCACCTGCTAGGTGACAGCATGCAATTAGACTAAAAGGTGGCAAGGGACTTTTAAAGAGGTAGCTATGCCACTTGCTCCTTGCTCTAAACCTTATTTTTCCCTTTCCCTACCCCAAAGTTCAGCACATTTGTTGCACCTCCTCTTACAGAGCAGTTCCTGCTCTGTACTTCTTAATTAGACAATGAATCATACTTTGATTTTGATAAAATCACCAACACAAATAAAGGGCTACTCATTTTGGCTCATGCCAGTGTAATAAGACTACAGGAACACTCTTTTTATCATCTGTGACATATCCAATATACTATAAAGAACTAAAATAATGCTGGCACCACTGCAGTGCTGCATGGATTGGAGGCTAATGGGAAACAAAGCAAAGGTCCTGCAGGACTCGGTTCCTCAGCGAGCCATTAGCAAAGCCCAGGAGGAATGAAGCCCCAAGTGCACCTCCACAGCATTCACTGCTGGAAGGGACTGCTAAATAACAGCAACACTTGGGTTTGCAGCTCTCACTGAGAAAGCCCATGGAGCTGGACATCAGGATTCCATCATCAAACTGGATTCAAGGCAATGCTGAATCCCAAGCAATGGGCTAAAGAGCTAAGAAGTCCAAATCAGTGCATGACAAAAAGGGTAAATCAGTCCTCCAGTTCCCCTGCCCATTAGCAGCTGTAGCCTCCCAAGGCTAGTGCAGGAATGGTATTTTGTTAGATCCACAAAGCACAAAGAATGGCCACAAGAGAGATGTGGAGGTGCTGGAGCCAGGGCAGAGGAGGGCAAGGAAGCTGGGAAGGGCCTGGAGAAGAAATCTGATGAAGAGCAACTGCAGGAGCTGGGGATGGTTAGTGGGAAAGAGAGGAGGCTGAGGGGACCTCCTGGCTCTCTGCAGCTCCCTGCAAGGAGGTTGTGGAGAGCTTGGTGCTGGTCTCTGCTCCCAGGTCATTAGTGAGAGAACAAGAGGGAATGGCCTCAAGCTGCCCCTGGGGAGGTTCAGACTGGACATGAGGAAAGGTTTTTTCCAGGGCAAGAGTGGTGAGGGCTTGGAATGTGCTGCCCAGGGAGGTGGTGGAGTCCCCAAGCCTGGCTGTGTTTGCAGGTGGTTTGGCTGTGGTGCCTGGGGCTGTGGTTTGGGGGTGAGCCTCACAGAGCAGGGTTCTGGTGGCCCTGAGGCTCTTTCCCCAAGCTGAATGTTTCTGTGAGTCTGTGTCACACAGCTCCTGTTCTACCAAGAATAGCTTATGAATGAGCCTATGGACTTCATGTTTTATTCTGTTTAACCAGGAGACATCAGCAGGGGAAGTCTCTGTCTGGATTTCAAACACAAGAAACTTTTACACAAGAAGTTAGAGCAGCATCTCCCTGCTGAACTGGTGCCAAGGCTTTCAGCAGGTAGATCTGCACAGGGTTTTCATAGCCTCTCATCAGCAAACAGCAGAGCTGCTATGCAGAGCAGAACTGGTGAAAAGCCGTAAGAGTGGGCAGCCACTGGTGTCTCACACCAAAGCTGCATTACAGTGTGGTGGCAATGACGGTTATTTAATCACTGCCTAGCCCTCCTCTTTGATCTGAACTCTCAGAGGCATTTCCTTCAGCACAGCTTGCACACTGCTCTTTCTCTGGAAGATGTGTGAAAATTGCTTACAACAGGGGATCAGCACCTTCCCTTTCTACAACTCGGAGAGAAATTCCTTTTCTGGGGAGAAAGAAGTGCTGCTAATTCACACCTAAATTGATCTGTGCAGCAAAAGTCTCTGCCTGGAGATATTCCAGACCTGCCTGGATGTGTTCCTGTGTGACCTGCTCTGGGTGCTCCTGCTCTGGCAGGGGGTTGGACTGGCTGAGCTTTGGAGGTCCCTCCCAGCCCCTGACGTCCTGTGACTCTGACTAGGGAGTTTGCTGAAGTGACAGAGGCCTTACCAGCTGAACAAGACAAGGGTTTAACCCTTGGCATACGCAAGAGTGAAGGAAAATTCTGTTTTGAAGAGAGCTGGATATGAAGACTGTGTACCTGCCCTGCCCTTACCCCTCACACAATGATCCCAACGTCTCCCCTGAGCAAGCGACACTGCAAACCCTCAGTGTCCTGCAGGCTCTCCCAGCAGCTCCGTCTCCCCGGCAGGCTGCCTTGCCTGGCCTGCTGCAGGCAGCACACCTCTCTCACAGCAGCAACCTCTTCATGCAGCATTTTAGACACTATATATATGAGAATAGAGACATAATTTATATAATTTTAAATATATAAATTAAAATATTAATATTCATTTATACATAGGCATAATGTATAGATATTGATCTATGATAAGCATCTATTTATATATAAAATAGATACAGAATAGAATAAACCAGGTTGGGAGAGACCTTCAAGATCATCATGTCCAACCCATCAACCAACACCACCTAATCAATTAAACCATGGCACAAAGCACCCCATCAAGTCTCCTCCTGAACACCTCCAGTGATGGTGACTCCACCACCTCCATGGGCAGCACATTCCAATGGGCAACCACTCTCTCTGTAGGGAACTTCTTCCTAACCTCCAGCCTAAACCTTTCCTGGTGCAGCCTGAGACATTGTCCTCTTGTTCTGGTGCTGGCTGCCTGGGAGAAGAGACCAACCTCTGCCTGGCTACAACCTCCCTTCAGGTAGTTGTAGAGAGCAAGAAGGTCACCCCTGAGTCTCCTCTTCTCCAGGCTAAGCAACCCCAGCTCCCTCAGCCTCTCCTCACAGGGCTGTGTTCCAAACCCCTCACCAGCTTCTTTGCCCTTCTCTGGACACCTTCCAGCAAGACAACATCCTTCCTAAACTGAGGGGCCCAGAACTGGACACAGTACTCAAGGTGCGGCCTAACCAGTGCAGTGTACAGGGGCAGAATGACCTCCCTGCTCCTGCTGGCCACACTGTTCCTGATGCAGGCCAGGATGCCATTGGCCCTCTTGGCTGCCTGGGCACACTGCAGGCTCATGTTCAGCCTCCCATCAACCAGCACCCCCAGGTCCCTCTCTGCCTGGCTGCTCTCCAGCCACTCTGCCCCCAGCCTGTAGCACTGCATGGGGTTGCTGTGGCCAATGTGCAGCACCTGGCACTTGGATGTGTTCAATCTCCTGCCCTTGGCCTCTGCCCATCTGTCCAGCCTGTCGAGGTCCCTCTGCAAAGCCTCTCTGCCCTCCAGCAGATCAACTCCTGCCCCCAGCTTGGTGTCATCTGCAATGTTACTGATGATGGACTCAATGCCCTCCTCCAGATCATCAATAAAGATGTTGAAGAGGCTGGGGCCCAGCACTGATCCCTGGGGCACACCACTGGTGCCTGGCTGCCAGCTGGCTGTGGCACCATTCACCACCACTCTCTGGGCTCAGCCTCCAGCCAGTTCCCAGCCCATGGCAGGGTGATCCTGTCCAGGCCATGATACTTAGACATAAAAATTACATATTATAGATAATTCATTTAGAGAAATAGCATTTATTAAATTAATAATTATATATGCATTTGATACTTATCTGTTAATATCTAATTTATAGATGCAATGTAATTGTGTATAAACCAATATATTAATCAATATCATTTATTTGCATTAAAATGTTGTATAATATATTTTTATATACCGATTAGACCTCATCTATATAATTTGGGTTTATCTATGATTTATTACATTAATATAATTATATATTCATTTTAGATGGAAATGAATATGGGAATAATACTATAGAGAATAGAAGAATAGAATGAGATATTATAAATACTGTAATAAAATAATATAAATCCTAGAAAATAATAGAATAAAAGAATATAATAAAAGAATATAAAATCTATAAAAGAATATAACAAAAGAATATAACATAATATAAAATAATATAATAAAATAATATTAAAATAAAATAATTAAATAATATAATGAAACAATAGAAAAATAATATAATAAAATAATAGAAAAATAATATAATAAAATGATATAATAATATAATGAAACAATAGAAAAATAATATAATAAAATGATAAAATAATATAATGAAACAATAGAAAAATAATATAATAAAATAATAAAATAATATAATAAAATAATAGAAAATAATATAATAAAATAATAAAATAATATAATGAAACAATAGAAAAATAATATACTAAAATAATAAAATAAAATAATAGAAAAATAATATACTAAAATAATAAAATAATAAACTAATAGAATGCTATACTAAAATAATAAAATAATATAAATAATGGTGCATAAATAACTAAGTACATAAATAAGTACACATGAATAATGTAGTATGTATAAAACACAAATAACTGTACACATAATGATACAAATCTCTCTCTGCCTCCTGCAGCATGCACACAACACATAAATACAGGTATAAAGAATCTTATAGGTAAAAATAATAGACTATATAAATAATCTATAAATACCTATTTCTATATTTTTCCTTCCAATTAATGTGGTTGAAAATGACCTGCTCCCAGCTGCAGTTTATTTAATTTCCCCATGAACACCTCCCTGGGAGCAGGTGAGATTGATTGCTCTTCCCATCTTAGCATAATTGTGTTCCAGGTGAACATCAATTTGCTTTAAAGGACACTTCTAAGGAGCAGGCTGCGTCATACAT
Source organism: Colaptes auratus (assembly GCA_015227895.2). Lineage (NCBI taxonomy): Eukaryota > Metazoa > Chordata > Aves > Piciformes > Picidae > Colaptes > Colaptes auratus. Next base: position 2,108,611 of record CM037632.1, read on the forward strand.
AATTCATCCATCACGGCTGCCCCTAGCAGGCTTTGCTCAAGCAGATTGCAATGGAGTAGGGGGAGTTGCTTTGTGGCTTTTATGCTTTGGCTTGTTTGGGTTGAGGCAGTTTACACAACACTCATTTGCACTGATTTATTGCTGAAAAGAGTTCGTCCCTGGCAATCAGCACGCTGGGCTGCTTGCTCTTTGCAGGGAAGCCTTACCTCTTTGGATTGCTTTGAAGAGGAGGAGCGAGTTTTCAAAGCATTGTTCAGGCAGAAAGCCCTGGGAGGTACAACTAAAGCTCAAGGATCTTGCAGTGGGGGAAGGGAAGGCAAAAATGTTATCTGCAAGGCACTACCAGTCTCGGGGCTCTGTGTTTTCTAGCTGGCTGGGCATCGTTTGCCATTCGTTGACTTGATCAGCACGCAAATGCGGCTGAAGAGCAGCAGCTCTGTCCTCAGCTAAGCCCTTCTCACAGCTGTGACGTGGCCAGAATGGCTTTTACACGGCACCTGACAGGAAACCGACACCAAACTGCCTGCAACCACTTGGCACATCACGACCTGTAGGCAAAACCTGGAGCACCAGCAGGTGTGTAACCCTACTCAGCACTCCCCATGAACTCAGCATCACAGAATCAACCAGGTTGGAAGGGCCCTCCAAGATCACCAAGTCCCACCAATAATACTTGAAGGAAGATTTCCTTTTCCTGGTTAAAACTGCACCATATTCACTTGTGCTGTTTTAGGACATGTTGGTGCCTCAGATGGTCCTGAAGCAAAGGAGCACTCCCACAAATAGATTCAAATATAGTATTTAAAGGGGGGGTGGGGGGGTGGGTGTGGAAATGAAGGAAGAGAGGAAGAGGAACTGCTGGAAAGATAACTCTGCACAAAGACAGAAATGCTTTTACTTACTTGTAAGCCCATCTGAAACACTGAGTGACCCATGAAGTTAGCCAACATTCGAATGAGAGCTGCACCCTGGGGGGAATAAAATAGACATCAAGAGAATCAGAAGGTATCACTTCTGTACATCAGTGTCACACAGCAAGGAACTGCAGGAGGTGCTGCCAGCCAGCACTGGGGCCTGGGAAACGGGTGATCAATAGACCCTTAATGGAATAAAAAGAGAGAAAGGAGATCATCACAGGATCCCAGGATGTCAGGGGGTTGGAAGGGACCGATGGAGAGCTTCCAGTCCAACCCCCTGCCAGAGCAGGAGCACAGAATCCAGCACAGGGCACACAGCAACACATCCAGACAGGGCTGGAAAGGCTCCAGAGAAGGAGACTCCACAACCTCTCTGGGCAGCCTGCTCCAGGGCTCTTCACCCTCACAGTGAAGAAGTTCCTCCTCATGTTGAGGTGGAACCTACTGTGCTTGAGCTGACATCCATTGCTCCTTATCCTATATCCCAGGGCACAAGTGAGCAGAGCCCGTCCCTGTCCCTTCCTTCCTGACCCCCAGCCCTCAGCTATTGATAGACATTGATCAGATCCCTCTCAGCCTTCCTCCTCTCCAGACTCAACAGCCCCAGGGCTCTCAGCCTCTCCACCCCAGGCAGTGCTGCAGTCCCTCCAGCATCCTTGTAGCCCTCCCCTGGACTCTCTCCAGCAGCTCCCTGTCCCTCCTGAACTGGGGAGCCCAGAGCTGGATGCAATATTCCAGGTGGAGCCTCAGCAGGGCAGAGCAGAGGGGGAGGAGAACCTCCCTGGATGACTCAAACACTTACAAGGACCAGTGAGGAAGCCGACTGGTGTCCTTAGAATCCTGCCCCATAGGCAGGTCATAAAAGACTCTCCCTCCACTGCTGGAGGATGGATGTGTCAGCTCCACAAGTGGTTGTCCCCAGCCCTCCTGCTCACTCCAGAGTACTGCACAGTTGTAAATGAGAGCAAGAAATAACGTCCATGCAAAATCCTACCACAGAGATTAGTCATAGCAATTTCACCTCCATTATACTACTGTAAATCAGAACTCAGTGACACTGCACTCCTTTGTGAGAGCCCTCCAGATCTAATGATCTGGAAGTGGACCACTTCCATAGGCATTTACAAGATATGGACACACATCTTTGATTTATTAGCAGCCAGCTTATTCCCCAGACTGTCTTGCAAAGAGCTAAGTGTTTGTCTGACACTCTCCTTACACCAGTTCTTATGCTTTTGGCCCCTCCAGGCAAAACAGGGATCTAAAAAATGCCTTTTGGTTCACAGAGGATTCTGCCCCTCAGAGCTTGCACCAAGGAGCAGCTACCTGCCAGAGCAGCCTTCTTTAGGGCACTCCTTTTGGCACGAGTGCTCCACTTCACACAGCAGTCCCTTTGCAGATCTGGTTTGAAGATTGAGCTGTACCATCCCACTGTGTAACACAGACTCCAGCAAGCCAGCCTCCCATCCCAGCAGGCACACATCTACCCAGCACTGATCTCCGCACCGGAGGGCAGAGGCTGAACGCAGCCACGGCGAACCAAAGGCTGGAAGAAAAGGTGTGGCTGGAACTCACCCCCTCAGCTACAGGTGGAGGCTCAGAAATGAGGCTTAGAAGACAAAAAGGAAACTTTTCACATAGATTCAGAGGTTGCAAAGCCAAAAGGACTATTACAGCAAAGTCATCTGACTCCCTGCACTAGGAGGGGTCAAGCGTAGTTTAGGGGAAAAGCCTCTCGCTTCCCTCTCCACAACAGCATCCCTCTCAGGAAGACTCGAGAGCAGGAAAGCCTTTCACAGCACCACATGACTTGCCACAAGCAATACTTTGTTCTCACAGGAAACATGTGCACTCTGCTGGGAGAGCAGTCCCAGCTGCAGCACACAGCAGCACCGAAAACTGCCACCATGGAAACAGAGGACTGCTTCAGCCGGCAGGACCAGGGGTCAGCAACACCACTACCCCACTGCTCTGGAGGAGCGGAGTGAGGCAAGTTCTCAGGGATGTTTAAGCAGGTGACTTTGTCTAAACAGAAGAATAGAATGATACCATAAATAGAAGAACAAAATAATAACCAGAAGAAAAAAACAACAGAGAGAAGAATAAAATAATACAATGAATAGAAGAATAAAATAATAACAGAAGAATAAAACAACAAAAAGAATAAAATAATACAATGAATAGAAGAATAAAATAATAACAGAAGAATAAAATAACAAAGAGAAGAACAAAATAATACAATGAAGAGAAGAATAAAATAATAACAGAAGAAGCCTATAACAAATATGATAAATAAACAGAATGAAGCCTGTTTATGCTGTAAGCAACTTGGGCAGGGCAACCCCAAACATCTGTAGCAACAAAAATACACAAAGCATGAAACAGAGCAGACTAAATCCTTACAAATTCTTCCCCAGGAGGGTGGTGAGAGCCTGGCACAGGTTGCCCAGGGAGGTGGTGGAAGCCTCATCCCTGGAGGCTTTTGCAGCCAGGCTGGATGTGGCTGTGAGCAACCTGCTGCAGTGTGAGGTGTCCCTGCCTGATCCTTGAGGTCCCTTCCAACCCTGACAGTTCTGTGATTATGAAAAGGAAAAGAAGTCTTTATCTGACATGACATCAGCCTGGCTTGGTGAGCACACCTAGGAAACAAAGACAGTTTTCTGCTCACTCCCTTGCTCTTTGTTTAAATCTCACACAGTAGCAATGGACATCTCTTTCCATTTCTATTTCATTTCTGTTTCTATTTCCATTTCTATTTCTTCCTCCTTTGCCCTGGTAACATCAGTTGTTCACTGGATATCCAGTCCCCTGAGCTGGAAGACAGGGATGGGGAGCAGAATGAAGCCCCCCATAATGCAAGAGGAGATGGTTACTGCCCTAACACACCACGGAAGATACACACACAGGTCTGTGGGGTCAGATGGCCTCTACCCAAGGGTACAGCAAGAGCTGGAGGAAGTGCTCTCCAAGCCACTTTCCATCATTTAGCAGCACTCCTGCCTGTCTGGGGAGCTCCCTGTTGATGGGAGATTGGCAAATGTGACTCCATCTACACAAAGGGCCAGAAGGAGGATTCAGGGAACTACAGACCTGCCAGTCTGACCTTAGTGCCATGAAAGGTCAGACAGTAGATCATCTTGAGCATCCAGGGCCAAGGCAGCCAGCAGCACCCTGGCCTGTATTGGGAATGGTGTGGCCAGCAGGGCCAGGGAGGTGATGGTGCCTCTGTACTTGGTGTTGGTGAGGCTGCACCTCAAGTACTGTGCTCAGTTTAGAGACTCTCACTACAGGGAGACAATGAGCTGCTGGAGCACGTCCAGAGAAGGGCAGCAAAGCTGCTGCAGGTCTGGAGAACAGGGCTGGTGAGGAGCAGCTGAGGGAACTGGGATTGTTTAACCGGGAGGAGACTGAAGGGAGACTTCATTGCTCTCTCCATTTACCTGAAAGGAGGTTGTAGCAAGGTGGGGGTGGGTCTGTTCTCCCTAGTACCAAGTGCCAGGGGAGATTCAGATTGGATATCAGGAGAAACTTCTTGACTGAAAGAGTGGCCAGGCATTGGAACAGGCTGCCCAGGGAGGTGGTGGAGTCACTGTCCCTGGAGGTGTTAAAAACCAAGTGTAGACGTGGCACTTGGGGGCATGGTTTAATGACCATGGTGGTGTCGGCTCAGCAGTTGGACTCCGTGCTCTTAGAGGTCTTTTCCTACCCAAACAATTCCATGATTCTGTGACTCTGTGTAGGCACTGCAACTCTGCTGATCTCTGAGAAGCAAGCAAGCAAATAGGATCGTCCCCACAGAGCCTTTTTTCTAAGCACAGAACAAGAACTGCCAGTTACACATGAAGAAAGCTACAGAATTCCTCCTACAGAATTCCTCTCCAAGGTAACATTTAGCCTGAGGTTGGATGGAGCTATGGCTGGCCTTTAGACAGCAAACCAAATAAATCAGGAAGCAAAGACTGAGTAAGAGATCCAAGGCACACAGGCAACACTCTCAGCTACTTTAGAAGGACCTTCTACCAATTAACTACCTTCAAAAACCCTCAAGTCCTACTTACTAAATCTTCCGGAAGAATGTGCCTGTTCCAGTTTGCCATCCGTCCCACACGGGGGAAGGGGGGAAAGAGGGAAAGGGGAAGGAGGAAAGGAAAAGGGGGAAAGGGGGGGAAGGAGAAAGGGGGGGAAAGGAGAAATGGGGGAAAAAGGAGAAAGGGGGGAAAGGGGGAAAAGGAGAAAGGGGGAAAAGGGGGGAAAGGGGAAGAGGGGAAGGGGGAAGAGGGGGGAAAGGGGGGAAGAGGGGAAAGGGGGAAAAGGAGAAAGAGGGAAAGGAGAAAGAGGGAAAAGGAGAAAGAGGGAAAAAGGAGAAAGGGGAAAAAGGGGAAAGGGGGAAAAGGGGAAGGAGAAAAGGGGAAAGGGGGGGAAAGGGAAAAGGGGGAAAGGGATTATAAAGAAAAATGGGGAAATAGAAAAACCAGAGAACCTCAAGAGGAAAAAACTGACTTGGGGAGAAGGGGGGAGAAACAGGAAGAAATGCAGGTGCTATGGTGGAGGGAAGGTAAAGGAGGAAGAGAAGGGAGGAAAGCATTCCTGCCACCTTTCCTGCACGTTGACAGCAAGCAGAACAGAGAGCAGTGACACCTTCATGACAGCAGAAGCACTCCACACAGCGCAGGCCCTGGGAAGGAGAGGGCAAGGCAGCAAACTACCACTCTCACTGCAGATGAAGAGAGAGAGGTCTGCAGGCAGAAGTATCAGGAGGAAGGGGTATGCAGAGTAACTGGCATAAGGAAGAGGCCCTTACTAAAAAAGGAGCCTGGGAGATGACTCTACCCAGAGGGGCTTGGGAGGTAAGGAAGGTAAGAGCAGTAAGTCCAGTGGCAGGAGCCCAAGAATGCAGCCCTAGGCTGGTCTGAATGGCCCAGCCTGCTGGCATAGCCTGTTCACCTAGCCAGAGTGAACTATACAGACTCCAGAGGGCTTCCCACACCTTCTGAAAGCTTCTCTGATCTATACCTGAACCTACATAAAGTCCTAAATCACAGCAGATCTCCCCAGCTGCAGAGGATGCCCTTTGGAACCTGTCAGCATCATTCTCTGAACTCCCTGGCAGGTAACCACTCTGCTCCCCACTCGCCACTCTCAGGGCAACTTCTGCTTTGCCAGCATTTGTGCAGCTGAGGATTGACATGGGGAGTCTTGAGGAGTGAACCTGGCTCCCCTAAAGCATAGACTGGCTATTTATTGATGACTTGAGTGCTTTCCCCCAGGCAGTGGATGGCTCAGTACCTTGTCAGAGTGAAACAGATTGCTTTAACAAGTCTAGTGAAAAGCAATTCTTTCCTATTCAAAAAACATTGCCATGTTCCTGCCAGTGTGAAATCTAACTCACCTTAAGCCACTGGATCTCACCTTAATAAAAGCCTACTGAGGCAACTACAGCAGATGTTCAGTCAGTGATTAATGGCACTACAGAGGGCTGGTGAAGCACTGCTCATTAGCAGAGCTCATGTATTGTAAGACTCTCATATCAATACCCTGCAAATGAAAGGCAAATTGAGGCACATCACAGTGAAAGCATTTGCCAAAGATCAGCCTGCATGGCAAAGACCATCCATAACCAGCATTAGGAGCAAAATTCATTTGTAAGAGAGCTGAGCTTGTCTTTGAAATCCCCAAAACACAGAGTTAAGGCATTCAGCCTCATTCTCTCCATGCCAAGATAAAGCAACCTGGGTTGCAGCCTTGATCTCAGATTAAATGAAACTTACTTTCAGAGTCCCACTCCTGCATTTCTGATCCTGTGGCATCAATACAGGTCACAACTCCTGTAAATTAATTGAATTCTCTGACTTGCTGAACCATCCAGCTTCATTACACCTGATAACAAATCATTTTGGTTGCATCATACCTGAGTAACAAACAATTGTTGTTTCATTTGCAACTCGTGTCCTGCACACAAGAAAGCCCCAGAAGGAATTTCCTTTCTGGGTGTGGGATGACTGCCTAGCTCCCTGGGGGACAGGAAGGCAAGTTGGTTTGGCATGCTTTGGGACCAAGACCGTCTCCAATGAGCAGGGGTTGTGTGAGATGAGGATCTGGGAGGCTGGCCTGCAGGTGTCCAAAAGGAGGGAGCCTTGTGAAGGTAAGGTCACAGAATCACAGAGCTGTCAGGCTGGAAGGGACCTCAAGGCTCAGCCAGTTCCAACCCCCTGCCATGGGCAGGGACACCTCACACTACAGCAGGTTGCTCACAGCCACCTCCAGCCTGGCTGCAAACACCTCCAGGCAGGAGGCTTCCACCACCTCCCTGGGCAGCCTGTGCCAGGCTCTCACCACCCTCCTGGGGAACAACTTCTTCCTGATATCCAACACAAACCCCCAACTTCAACACACATTTTGAGGGCCAGGGTGCCCAGGGGAAAACCTTTGCCTACTTAACTGCTATTTTAATACTAAAGCTAACACCCCAGGGTGTGTTAATGAACCAAACGAGGCAGATGCTAGACATGGTCTAGTCAGTGTGGTGGTGTTAGGTCATAGGCTGGACTTGATGATCTCAGAGGTCTATTCCAGCCTCAACAGTTCTGTGATTCTGAGATACTGGACTGTGTTACTCAACTCTCCTCCCAAATCATGCTAAACATCACCTAGAGGACAAGGAGCATCAGGGCTAGAGCGTAAAGACCATGGGAGAACATCTCTGAAGGCAGAAGGTTAGGCCACACCTTGAGTGCTGTGTCCAGTTCCAGGGCCCTAAGTTTAACAAAGATGTTGAGATGCTGGAACCTCTCCAGAGAAGGGCAACAAGGCTGGGGAGGGGTCTGGAGCACAGCCCTGTGAGGAGAGGCTGAGGGAGCTGGGGTTGCTTAGCCTGCAGAAGAGGAGGCTCAGGGGAGACCTTCTTGCTCTCTACAACTCCCTGAAGGGAGGTTGTAGCCAGATGGGGGTTGGTCTCTTCTCCCAGGCACCCAGTGCCAGAAGAAGAGGACACAGTCTCAAGCTGTGCCAGGGGAGGTTTAGGCTGGAGGTGAGGAAGAAGTTCTTCCCAGACAGAGAGACTGGCCCTTGGGATGTGCTGCCCAGGGAGGTGGTGGAGTCCCCATCCCTGGAGGTGTTTAAAAACAGAACTGGACGAGGCACTTGGTGCCATGGTTGAGTTGATGAGATGGTGCTGGGTGGTAGGTTGGACTGGATGATCTCAAAGGTCTTTTCCAACCTGGTTAATTCTGTATTCTGTGAGGGCAGCAGCTACCAGAGGGGTAAGCAGGGGCACTGGCAGAGGCACCAGTGGCTGCAGGAGATGAAAGGAAAAAACAGGTGAGGACAGTCAAGGGCTGTGCTCCTTTTCCTCCCCAAAGACTGGGATACCTTGCTTGGTGAGAGTTGCACCTGCAGCAGAGCCTCACTTTTCCTGCTATTTCTGTCACATATTAGAGCTTTGCAAAGCTTTGCATCTCCACTGTGTGGGATGTCAGCCAGGATTTATTAATCCTGAGATCATCCTGCAGTCAGTGCATTTATCACTGGCAGTCCTGGATCTGCTGTCGGTGTCACGTTAATAAATTAAGCAATTTGATTAACTTTCTGAACCTGTGTCAAGGCAGGAGACAGCAAATGTTCATTCTGTCAAATAGTTCTGTTAAGAGTCACAGAGTGTCAGGGGCTGGAAGGGACCTCCAAAGCTCAGCCAGTCCAACCCCCTGCCAGAGCAGGAGCACCTAGAGCAGGTCACACAGGAACACATCCAGGCCAGCTGTGTGCTGGGCTGCATCGAGAGAAGTGTGACCAGCAGCACAAGGAAGGTGATTCTGCAGCTGTACTCTGCTCTCATGAGATCCCACCTGGAGTGCTGCCTCCATTTCTGATGTCCCCAGCATGAGAGGGACATCTGACTCCTGCAGAGGGTCCAACAGGAGGGCCACAAGGGTGATCAGAGGGCTGGAGCTCCTCCCCTGCAGGGACAAGCTGGGAGAGCTGGAGCTGTTCAGCCTGGGGCAAAGGCGGCTCCGGGAGCAATTAGGGCAGCCTTCCAGCACCCAAAAAGGTCCTATGAGAGAGCTGAGAAAGGACTTTCTACAAGGGCTTGTAGTGATAGGACAAGAGGGAGTGCATGGCAGCTCTTTTAGACTGGACTCTTCACAGCAAAGGTGGAGAGATACTGGAGCAACTTGCCCAGGGCGGTGCTGGATGCCCCCTCCCTGGAGCTGCTCTAGGGATGAGGCCCTGAGCGCCCCGGGCTAGTGTGAGGTGTCCCTGCCCATGGCAGGGGAGCTGGAACTGATGATCTTTATGGGCCCTTCCACCCAACCCATTCTATGAGTCTATGAATTCAATGGCATTGTTAAAAAGCTCATAGGGAGATTGATTTCCCACTCGGTTACAAAACATTCTGTACTGGGAGTAAGTAGTTCCCAAGACGTGGAGTGTGGAGAGAGCAAAACGGGAGTGACACTGTTCTTTCCCACAGAGACAGTCAAGCAGTGTCTACCATGCCTCAGTTTATTCTACACTGTCATACTTGCATGTAAGAAACACACATAAGAATAGCAAAGGTAGATGGATCTGGAGGTGCTGGAAGGTGTCCAGAGAGGGCCAGGAGGATGAGCAGAGGGCTGGAGCTGCTCTGCTGTCAGGACAGACTGAGGGAGTTGGGGTTTGCACTCTGGAGAAGAGAAGGCTCCAAGGAGACCTCATTGTGTCCTTCCAGTATCTGAAGGGGGCTCCAAGAAAGCTGGGGAGGGACTTCTGAGGGTATCAGGGAGGGATAGGACTGGGGGGAATGTAACAAAACTAGAAGTGTAGATTGAGATTGGATGTTAGGAAGAAGTTGTTCCCTATGAGGGTGGTGAGAGCCTGGCACAGGCTGCCCAGGGAGGTGGTGGAAGCCTCCTGCCTGGAGGTGTTTGCAGCCAGGCTGGATGTGGCTGTGAGCAACCTGCTGCAGTGTGAGGTGTCCCTGCCCATGGCAGGGGGGTTGGGACTGGCTGAGCCTTGAGGTCCCTTCCAACCCTGACAATTCTATGATTCTATGCTCAAGAGAGATCCCTGAAGAAGGGCAGAGTGCTTGCTAGCTGAAGGCAGATGATCTGTACAGAGCTGAGAGCAAAGCAAAGCACTTGAAATAATGACCTGATGAAGGCATTGCAGTGAAGGGAACAAGAGAGACCTCAGTAAAGCAGCACACAGCAGTATGCAGAAGCTAGGAGGCAAGGGCAAGGGGCCCTGCGTGGAGAGCACAAATGAGCTTATGTAAACTCATTCAGCATTCTCCTTTTAAGGACCAAAAATTGCCTCAGCATTCCAAACAGTACTCATGAGAGAAAAATGTCACCAGCACAACCCAGAAAGCATGAACCGCCGCTGACTCCCGTGAGGGCGAAACAGTCTGTTGTTGTGTAAATGAGCTGGGAGTGGGAGAATGAAAAGGGGACAACAGGCTGACCCAGAAAGGGCACTGCTCTTACATCCTTCTCCCCACCACCCCTTGTCATGCTTCCTAGAAGATGCATTTCTTGTTTCCTTGTTTGTTTAGCTTTTATGTCTTCTGTTGGTTCTGGTTTAACCACAGGATTGAGCCCCACCAGATGCCTGCACTGTAGCTATCTGATGCTGATTCTCTCGTACACAACTGAGCAACTGCCCAGGCTTCCTTTAAAGGCAATGGAGAGGAAAGCGAGCACTGGGGCTGTCCTGATTCATCTCCTCCAGAGATATGCACCCAAAATAGGATCACAGCATCACAGGATGTCAGGGGTTGGAAGGGACCTCTGGAGAGCTTCCAGTCCACCCCCTGCCAGAGCAGGACCACAGAATCCAGCACAGGGCACACAGGAACACATCCAGACAGGGATGGAAAGGCTCCACAGAAGGAGACTCCACAACCTCTCTGGGCAGCCTGCTCCAGGGCTCTGGCACCCTCACAGTCAAGAAGTTCCTCCTCATGTTGAGGTGGAACCTCCTGTGCTTGAGCTGACATCCATTGCTCCTTGTCCTATATCCCAGGGGGCAAATGAGCAGAGGCTGTCCCTGTCCCTTCCTTCCTTCCTGACCCCCAGCCCTCAGCTATTGATAGACATTGATCAGATCCCTCTCAGTCTTCTCCTCTCCAGACTCAACAGCCCCAGGGCTCTCAGCCTCTCCTCCCCAGGCAGTGCTGCAGTCCCTTCAGCATCCTTGCAGCCCTCCCTTGGGCTCTCTCCAGCAGATCCCTGTCCCTCCTGAACTGGGGAGCCCAGAGCTGGATGCAATACTCCAGGTGAGGCCTCACCAGGGCAGAGCAGAGGGGCAGGAGAACCAGCCCGGATCTGCTGGACACAGAGGGAGATGAGGGCTACTCAACTGCAGGAGTGTACACAGCAAAGATCCCAAGTGAGAGGCCAGAAATCCCAGCGAAAATATTGTACCCTGCAACTTCCAGAACAACCTTAGAAAAGGTGAACTGTAACCAGTGAGAGTAAATGTGAACAGTGCAGGGACAAGTCCCTGCGGCTGCCAAGGCTGAAACAGCTTCCTGCAGGCTCATCTGTCCCCGTCCCTCATGGAGCACCGAGCAGCAGCACTAACAATTACACAAACACCAACGGCTCTCCTCCTCACTGCATGGCTGCTGTGACTGGCTGCTCCAAACCCCGCTCCCCCATCTCCATCAGCCGAGGTTTGAGTGGGGAAAGACAAAGGCACGGCATTGCCTTCCCCTCCCCCGGGGACAGGTAAAAGGTGCCCATCCTTCCCGCGGGGCGGAGGTCCCTCGCAGGTATGTACTGGCGGGGGAGGTCCGCTGGGTGTGGGAGCTACGATGAGCAGGGTGCCCGGCACCCACTGTGCGCCGGCCTGGGACACATCGTCCGGAAACGCCTTGAGCAGAGAGCCCCGGGAGCGGGGGCCCCTCGCTCCCTTCTCTCGCTCCCATTTGCCGCTCTCATCTCGGACTCGCTCTGCATCCGAGCGGAACTGGAGAACCCAGCGCTGGGACCCGGCCTCCCCCCGGACCTGCCTGCGCCGGGGTCCTGCTCCCCGCCCGCCGGGAAGCTGCGGCTCCCTCGCACTGCCCAGACACGGCCGCGGCAGGAGCTTCCCCTCCAGATGCCGTGCCTGCGGGCACGTCGATTCTGGCCGGTCCCTTTCCTGAGGATTTGTGCCACGTTGGCCACGAACTGGATTATAAACCCTGCGGTCTGCAGCCTGCCACCGAAGAAGGACCCAGGGACCGTCCCAAATCCCTGCTCCATCCATCCTGCTCAGCACAACCTGGGCTTCCCATCGGCTTTCCCTAAGGGTCCTGCCTTGCCTCCGCGTTTATAAGTGGGGTGAAGCTATTTTGTGGCTTAGTCTTTTCCATTGTCAGAATTCCCTAAATGGTAGTGAAGTTGCCCACAAGCATCCTGCTAGGATTCGCCACCGAATCGACCCTGTAGATAAGCTAATCAGTTTTACACCTCACTCAGGGGCGGGGCTCTCGGGGAAAAGGAAGATCCCTCTGTTCTTGTGCTCCCTGCCTCCTTAATTCAACCCCCAGCAAATCATCTGCCTTGCCATTTTCTGTTCGGGAGGGAAAGCTGTTTGTTCTGATTTGCTTCAGAGCTACCCCTTTTCGGTGACATCAAAGCTACCATCAGGAAGTATCACAGTATCAGTCAGGGTTGGAAGGGACCACAAGGATCAGTTCCAACCCCCCTGCCATGGGCAGGGACACCCCACACTAGAGCAGGCTGGCCAGAGCCTCATCCAGCCTGGGCTTAAACACCTCCAGGGACGGGGCCTCAACCACCTCCCTGCACAACCCATTCCAGGGCTTCACCACTCTCATGGGGAAGAACTTCCTCCTCCCCTCCAGCCTGAATCTCCCCACCTCCAGCTTCATTTCATTCCCCCCTAGTCCTATCACTGCCTGAGAGCCTGCGAAGTCCCTCCCCAGCCTTCCTGTAGCCCCCTTCAGATACTGGAAGGCCACAATGAGGTCACCTCGGAGCCTTCTCTTCTCCAGACTGAACAGCCCCAACTCCTTCAGTCTGTCCTCACAGCAGAGCAGCTCCAGCCCTCTGCTCATCCTCGTGGCCCTTCTCTGGACACCTTCCAGCACCTCCATATGAACAGCAGCAGGGAGGGAGGTGCTGAGAAGAGAACCACTGGATGACCAAGAAAACAAAGCACAGGTGAACTTCTAAGAAAAACATTCAGCTTGCTAATTCTCCATAAAGCCTCCACCCATCCAGCCTGGCTGCTTCCTCTGCCTCTTCAAAAAGATAAGAAAGAAAACCCAAACACTACCACCCAGCACAACAAAGCAAGGGAATGCAGGTGAACCATGAGCCCAAAGACAGTTCCAAGCCAGCCCTGATTAGTATGTAATAGCACTGCTTATTTTTTCAGACACAATAGGACACAGCCAGGGGGGCAACAGCTATTTTTCTGTGTGCTGGCACCTCTGCAATTCAAGATCAGGATTACTTTCTCTCCAGCTAAGGAAAGTGTGAGTTAGTCCATCCTTCACCATAATTACATTAGATTTTATTCATATTATTCATATAACTCCAGCTGGCTAGTGAAAAAGAATCTCCCTTTGCAGCAGCTATGTCCAGGCAACACCAACAGAGCTATCCACACACTCAGCTATCTTACAGAGTCACAGAATTACTGAGGCTGGAAAAGACCTCTGAGCTCACCAAGCCCAGCCTGGGACCTAACACATCAGCTAAACCATGCCACCAAGTGCCACATCCAGTCTGCCCTTCAACACCTCCAGGGGCAGCGACTCCACCACCTCCCTGGGCAGCCCATCCCAGTCTCTCATTCCCCTTCCCATCAGGAAGTGCTTCCTGACATCCAACCTAACCCTCCCCTGGCACAGCTTCAGGCCATGCCCTCTTGTCCTGGCACAAGCTGCCTGGGAGCAGAGCCTGACCCCCACCTGACTACAGCTTCCCTTCAGGGACTTGCAGAGAGTGATAAGGTCCCCCCTGAGTCTCCTCTTCTCCAGGCTGAACCCCCCCAGCTCCCTCAGCCTCTCCTCATCACTTCCCTCCAGTCCCTTCCCCAGGCTGGTTGCTCTGCTCTGGCCCTGCTCCAGCACCTCAGGATCTCTCTTGCAGGGAGGGCCCAGAGCTGCACACAGTGCTGCAGGTGAGGCCTCCCCAGTGCCCAGCACAGGGCAGAATTCCATCCCTGCTCCTGCTGCCCACACTGCTCCTGATCCAAGCCAAGATGCCACTGGCCTTCCGTGCCCCCGGGCACACTGCTGGCCCCTGTTCAACCAGATGAAATCTTAAGTAAATCAGTGCAAGTTCAGTTCAAGCTTCCTGAATTGACACAGAGTTATTCATTTCTCAACACCTTAGCTATTTCTCTGGTGCTCAGTTCAAGTATGAGGAGGGCAGGCTCCTAAGCACCCCCACACAGCACAACCCTGCCCATCACCTGCTGGAAGGTGAGCAGGAGCCACCAAGTGGTACCCAAGTCACGTTCCCCACGACAATCAATCTGTGTTGGTACTAAGCAACCACAGCTGGATGCTCCATGAAATTTAGCTTGTTGGGGGAAAAACACAGCGTGAATGGAAATGAAAGAACAATGTACATCAAACATGGAGCAGAAATGTGACAGCTAAGAAAGAAGGGGGTGGGGGGGAATAAAGAACTCTTGCATAAAATTAAAAACCAAAATGAAATGTGTCAAAGCCTGGAGGAATTGAACAAAAACACACACACACACACACACACCCAGAAGTGTTTTGACTAAGTCACATCTGCAGAATTGCCTCAGATGCAGAGAGAGCACAGCACAAATGGCTGTGAATTAATTGTTTTAAAACCTAGCCAGCTGAGCTGCTGTGTTCCTCTACATGCAGGGCACTGAATTAAGGGAACTGTTACCCTCAGCATCTTAAGGAGGACCAAGAGATGGGAGAAGTCTGGTGGTGATGTCTGCTGAGAGATTGCCCAGGGGGCCAAGAAGGCCAAGGGCATCCTGGCCTGCAGCAGGAACAGTGTGGCCAGCAGGAGCAGGGAGGTCATGTGCCCAGTGCTCAGCACTGGTGGGCCACAGCTTGAGTCCTGTGTCCAGTTCTGGGCCCCTCAGTTTAGGAAAGATGTTGAGCTGCTGGAAGGTGTCCAGAGAAGGGCAACAAAGCTGGGGAGGGGTCTGGAGCACAGCCCTGGGAGGAGAGGCTGAGGGAGCTGGGGTTGCTTAGCCTGGAGAGGAGGAGACTCAGGGGAGACCTTCTTGCTCTCTGCAACTCCCTGAAGGGAGGTTGTAGCCAGGTGGGGGTTGGTCTCTTCTCCCAGGCAGCCAGCACCAGAACAAGAGGACACAGTCTCAAGCTGTGCCAGGGGAGGTTCAGTCTGGAGGTGAGGAAGAAATACTTCCCAGACAGAGAGATTGGCCATTGGGATGTGCTGCCCAGGGAGGTGGTGGAGTCCCCATCCCTGGAGGTGTTTAAGCAGAGCCTGGCTGAGGCACTCTGTGCAATGGTTTAGTTGATGAGATGGTGCTGGGGGATGATCTGAGATGTCTTTTCCAACCTGGTGAATTCTGTGATACTGTGATAAAATCCATTTCAGCATGACATTGTGCGTGGCAGCTGAGGAGTGGCTGGACTTCTCCTCTTGGGAAGAGGGAAGCAAACCAGTGTGCATGGGGAATATGTCTGCATGAGGAAGCACAGTGTGAATGCCATGCCTGAGTTGGACAGTGGTTGCCCACTTCTCAGCTGTTCTTACAGGAGAAGGAAGGGAGATCCACTGGTTTGCCTGAGGACACACCAGTCACAGAACCAGTCAGGCTGGATGAGACCTCAGAGATCATCCAGTCCAATCTATCACCCAGCACCATCTCAGCAACTAAACCATGGCACCAAGTGCCTCAGCCAGGCTCTTCTTAAACACCTCCAGGGATGGGGACTCCACCACCTCCCTGGGCAGCACATTCCCATGATCAATCTCTCTGTCTGGGAAGAACTTTCTCCTCACCTCCAGCCTAAACCTCCCCTGGCATAGCTTGAGACTCTGTCCTCTTCTTCTGGTGCTGCTTGCCTGGGAGAAGAGACCAACCCCCACCTGGCTACAGCCTCCCTTCAGGGAGTTGGAGAGAGCAAGAAGGTCTCCCCTGAGCCTCCTCTTCTGCAGGCTAAGCAACCCCAGCTCCCTCAGCCTCTCCTCACAGGGCTGTGCTCCAGACCCCTCCCCAGCTCTGTTGCCCTTCTTTCAAACTGTCTAGCCTAGGTTATACAATACAATAGACCAGGTTGGAAGAGACCTTCACGATCATCAGTCCAACCTATCTCTGGACACCTTCCAGCATCTCAACATCTATCTTGAAAAGAGGAGCCCAGAACTGGACACAGGACTCAAGGTGTGGCCTAAGCAGTGCAGAGCACAGGGCAGGATGACTTCCTGCCTTTCTCAGCCAAACAGTATGCAGCCTTAGCCTCGCAGTCACAGGACAAGAGTGCTCTGTTCACACAGTTACAGCAGAGTACAGCAGCAGGTTCCTGACACATCTATCCTTCTCCCAAGCTGTGAGAACAGAGATAATGCAAAGCCCTCTCCAGCACTACTCAGCTGCCTGTGTCCAAAATATCTCATCTCTGTGAATTGCTGAAGAAATTCTTTCCAGGGAATTAATTAGGCTGTATCATGAATCACCAGCACTAAATCCCTCTTCCATTTTCAGCAGCTGAGCACTGAAATGCACCAGCTTGGCTGTTCTCTAGATCCTCCAAGTACAACAGCAATAAGGAAGCTTGAATTTGATGGGTGTGGATGCTTCCTTAAGGTATTAGCTAAAGTGACACATTTCTTCAAAGGACTGAGCTTGTACTTAACCATTTCCTCCCTGTGGCAGGAACATCACAGGTTCAAATCTATCCCTAGAGGCTTTCCCTCTGGAAACCCCAAGCAAAAGTCTTAGCAAGAAGTAAGGAAGGAGAGAGAGATGCACACACCAGCAGTACATCCATACAAGATGTGACACTGTGAGCCTGATCCTGAAGGTCTTAGTCCAGGCCATCATTTACAGACAGACTGAAGTACTTTAAGCACATAAGCAACTCTGGTACACCCTTGAAATTCTGAGAGTGTCTTTTCCATGTTGGCCATGATGTGGCCCTTCACCCCCTAAGACAGATCCACTCCTGCTCTATACACTCAAGCCAGGCATGAACAACCTCAGCAGAATCACAGAACACATCAGGTTGGAAGAGACCTCCAAGCCATCCAGTCCAACCCTCCACCCAGCACTGCAGGGTCAACACCAAACCATGGCCCTAGCACCAGGTCCACAGCTGCTTGAACACCCCCAGGGATGGGGACTCCAGCACTGCCCTGGGCAGCCCATTCCAGTGTTTGAGAGCCCTCTCTGGGAAGAAATATTTCCTAGCATCCAGCCTGCACCTCCCCTGGTGCAGCTTGCAACCATTTCCCTCTAATCCAGAGGACAGATATCTAGCTATGCACACACCAGGCAGCATATCCATACCAGATGTGACAGTATGAGCCTGAGCCTGACGGCCTTAGTCCAGGCCATCATTTAGTGACACACTGCAGTATTTTTAAGCACATAAGCAGCTCAGCTGAACTTCCACAGCTTACACACAGAAAATAAAGGAAGTGATTATGCACTTAGCTGAATTCAAGTGTCTCTCTGCACTGGTTAATAAATTCACAGAACCACAGAAACACTCAGCTTGGGAAAGAGCCTCAGGGTCACCAAGGCCAGCCCAGAGCCCTGCTCTGCAAGGCTCACCCCTAAACCACAGCCCCAAGCACCACAGCCAAACCACCTGCAAACACAGCCAGGCTTGGGGACTCCACCACCTCCCTGGGCAGCACATTCCAAGCCCTCACCACTCTTGCCCTCAAAAAATTCAGGGGCAAATGATCACAGCTGTAACCAGGGTCTTCAGATGGACACTGGCACATCATTTCCCTCGAGTAATAATTATTATTAATAATACAGGAATAACCATAATGCTAGCAATGCCAACAAGGATAATAATGATTAACTATTAATAAACAACAATAATAAACAACTTATCAGTTGCTTGACAAAATGCCATCAGGACTCCACTTAAAACATGAGGTTTTGTTAAGCCTCAGCACCAAAACCTCTCTTCCCTGCCGTGACACCACTGACCAGGACAAAAGCACATTGAATGGTTCCATTCACTGCCTGTTCGAGGACGTCCTCAAGGATGGCCAAGCACAGAGAGGTTGATGACTTTATGCAGACAGCTGGGCCACCATCAGAGTTGGAGTAAGCAGTGAATAAACTAATGCATCTTAAAATCCACTCAGGTAAGGAGCTCCTGTAACAAGAAAAGTAGCTCCACCGACCCACGTTTCCCTTCAGCAGCACCAGAGACTTCCCCTGCTCCAGCTGATCCCTCCAGCAGCGTTTACATGGCCACAGCAACTTCATTCCAGAGAGGAAATCCATCACCACTTTACAGACTGGCCCCACAGAGAAACCAAGGCAAATTAAGTGAAATAAAACTGAGAGTCTGAGATGCTTCTCCACTGATGACTGCCTTGGGAATCAGCAGGATCTGACAGCTCTCTGCTAATCCAGCCGGCGTGTGCTGCAGTGATAGGAAGCAGCGCTGCTGGGGCTTTAACCCAGCATTGTGCCCGAGTGAAACAAACATTTCAAAAGCCTGTGGCTCAACATGATTTCTCTTTATCAACCACAACTTTAATCTCCCCCCCCCCCCCAAACTACTGAGCTCAGCTCTGTTTCACCAGAGCTGTAACCAGGAAGCACAACCACTCCTTTTTTTCTCTTTTCTTTAGGTCACTAACCAGCACCTGAGAATCTCAACCCCCCTGCCTCAGACTGGCTTGCAGCTGACTCTCATTAAACATGTTCTTGGACTTGCTCTCTTTCAGCACCTCTTTGAAGCTTTAGAAATTATCTAGTATTTCAATATGTCTTAAAGAAACCCCAACAACAGCAACAAAACAGTGTGGCAGAGCTTGTTCCAGAGTGCCTGGCCAAACAGAGCTCCTTCTACATCACAGGAACCCAGGGTGTCAGGGGCTGGAAGGGACCTCTGGAGAGCCTCCAGTCCAACCCCCTGCCAGAGCAGGACCACAGAATCCAGCACAGGTCACACAGGAACACATCCAGACAGGGCTGGAAAGGCTCCACAGAAGGAGACTCCACAACCTCTCTGGGCAGCCTGCTCCAGGGCTCTGCCACCCTCACAGTCAAGTAGTTCCTCCTCATGTTGAGGTGGAACCTCCTGTGCTGGAGTTTCCATCCATTGCCCCTTGTCGTACCCCATAGCACAAGTGAGCAGAGGCTGTCCCTGTCCCTTCCTTCCTGACCCCCAGCCCTCAGCTATTGATAAACATTGATCAGATCCTCTCTCAGTCTTCTCCTCTCCAGACTCAACAGCCCCAGGGCTCTCAGCCTCTCCTCCCCAGGCAGTGCTGCAGTCCCCTAATCATCCTCATAGCCCTCCCTTGGACTCTCCCCAGCAGATCCCTGTCCCCCTTGAACTGGGGAGCCCAGAGCTGGATGCAATACTCCAGGTGAGGTCTCACCAGGGCAGAGCAGAGGGGGAGGAGGACCTCCCTGGATCTGCTGGACACACTCCTCTGAATGCACCCCCAGGACCCCCTTGGCCTTCTTGGCCCCCAGGGCACATTGCTGTCCCATGCAGAACTTGCTGCCCACCAGCACTCCCAGGTCCTTCTCCTTGGGGCTGCTCTCCAGCAGATCCCCTCCCAGCCTGTCCTGCTGCACTTGATTCCTCCTGCCCAGCTGCAGGGCTCTGCACATGATCTTTTGTTCAATGACCATGTTCATCTTTTCTCTTACTCAATTTCATTGCCTCCAGTTTATTTTCTGTTTCTATTTCTTCCAGTTTGTTCCAAGTTATTCTAACACTTGGAACTGTTGCTCTGTTTTACTGTTCTGAACTAGGGTGTGTGTCAGAAAAAATCATCCTTGGCCTTTACTTTAAACACAGAATCACAGAACCGTCAGGGCTGGAAGGGACCTCAAGGCTCAGCCAGTTCCAACCCCCCCTGCCATGGGCAGGGACACCTCACACTGCAGCAGGTTGCTCACAGCCACATCCAGCCTGGCTGCAAACACCTCCAGGCAGGAGGCTTCCACCACCTCCCTGGCCACCTGTGCCAGTCTCCCACCCTCCTGGGGAACAACTTCTTCCTCACATCCAATCTCCCCATTTCTAGTTTCGTTCCATCCCCCCAGGCCTATCTCTCCCTGACAGCCTCAAAAGTCCCTCCCCAGCTTTCTTGGAGCCCCCTTCAGATGAGGGAAGGACACAATGAGGTCTCCTCAGAGCCTTCTCTTCTCCAGACTGACGAACCCCAACCCTCTCATGAGCTGAGTGGATTTCACTGGTGATAATCCCAGGTTTACTGGTCAGAATACACATTTCAGATGGTGTGTACATGTGTGTGTTTTACTTTCTTATTACAGCACCAACATCCTGCCCTGTGCCTGGGGAATGGCAGTGGGAAGCACAAAGCTTTCAGACAGCCTTTGCAGTGCCTGCAGCCCATCCTCTTTCCACATTTTTGCTGGACACATTGTGCTGTGAGTTTTGCAAGAGAACTGCACTCAGCAGGGTGAGCCAGGCACTGCTTCCCTGTCCTCGCATTCTCCTCTGCCAGAATTGTTAGTGCAGGACACAGGGCACTGAGCACTTCCTTTTGTGCCAATTTTCAGTTGAACAGAGTCCCTAAACCAGAGATCTGCCTTCGAGGGGGCCAGGGAGCTCTGCCTCCCTTTATCACATGAAGAACACACCCTCCTCCTGCCACTTGACACAGAAAGCAGGGAAGGAAGGGGCACAGAGTCTACAAGGAAACAGAAATGAACAATCCAAAGTTTTGGGAAGTAATTGTTTATACCAGCCAGCCAGGGCCAGTCACTGATCTCACTGCTGAGGGCAACTGTGCTTACAGGGAGGGAAAACCCAGGAATATTCTACCCTATTCCAGTCATCCTTTCCCTTGTTCTGACTACTGTTTATCACCTTCTGTTGGGGGGGCTTTTCTAGCTGCACTCCATCCCACTGGTCCTGCCTGCTCTGATTGCTGCCAGAATCTTCAGCCAGCACACTTCAAAGCCTGCAGTGGGCTGACAGAAAAGACTTCAGATATTATCTGTCTCTCTACAGTGTCCTTGGTGCCCTTTCATCCTTCTCCTTATCTGGCCGTGTCTGCTCATCCAGGGCTATGACTCCCTTCAGCTGTGTCTGGGCTGGCTCTCCCTCGTGCTGCTCTGGGGCTGGCTGCTCTCTTTGAGCTGCAGCTGTCTTGTTTCTCCATTTTATTGCTGTCAGTCGTTGCTGGCTGCTTGTTGCTCTTCCTGTTCCTCTGGCTGCACTCTCTGCTCCTCTGTTGATGCAGCTCTCCGGAGCTACGATTCCTGCTGTCAGTTATCTCTGCTGGGGAAGGCCTGTCAGTCTTTGCTCCTTTTTTTTGGCTTTGATTTAACAATTCTCAGCCCCACTCCTGTGTTCACCAGGCTGCAGTGCCTGCTGCACTCGGGATGAAGCCACTTTTCCCATCACCGTGGGAGGACACTACCGCGCTTCCAGCTGCTCCGGGAAGGCGGTCCCCACCCTCTGCTCTGACTCCAGGGCCTTGAATCATCTCCCAGCACTGTTTATTCATGAGCTAGCACCACTTCTTCTTTTGATTTTCTACCTCTTTTCCACCTGCTGCAACTCATGGAGCTGAAGAGGCTGCTCAGAGAAGGACTTGGACTTTGGGGTCTCTCCCTCCCCTCCTCCAGCAGAGGAGAGCACAGCCAACAAGGATGACCTCTCCTCCACGCCAAAGCAGCAGCAGCCTTCCTCCACCACCTGCAAACACAGCCAGGCTTGGGGACTCCACCACCTCCCTGGGCAGCACATTCCAAGCCCTCACCACTCTTGCCTGAAAAAAACCTTTCCTCATGTCCAGTCTGAACCTCCCCAGGGGCAGCTTGAGGCCATTCCCTCTTGTTCTGTCACTAATGACCTGGGAGCAGAGACCAGCACCAACCTCTCCACAACCTCCTTGCAGGGAGCTGTAGAGAGCCAGGAGGTCTCCCCTCAGCCTCCTCTCTTTCCCACTAACCATCCCCAGCTCCTTCAGTTGCTCTTCAGCAGATTTCTTCTCCAGGCCCTTCCCAGCTTCCTTGCCCTCCTCTGCCCTGGCTCCAGCACCTCCACATCTCTCTTGTCCTGAGGTGCCCAAAGCTGGACACAGCACTGGAGGTGTGGCCTGCCCAGAGCTGAGTGCCAGGGGACAATCCCCTCCCTGCTGCTGCTGGACACAGCATTGCTGAGCCAGCCAGGAGGCCTCAGCATCCCCTAGGTTTCAGGAGAGCTGGTCATGATTCAGTCTGGAGGGAAGACTGAGAGGGGACTCAATAAATGTTCACAAATAGCTGAGGGCTGGGGGTCAAGAGGGAGGGACAGGGACAGGCTCTGCTCAGTTGCACCCTGGGATAGGACAAGGGGCACTGGATGGAAACTCCAGCACAGGAGGTTCCACCTCAGCATGAGGAGGAACTTCTTGATTATGAGGGTGCCAGAGCCCTGGAGCAGGCTGCCCAGAGAGGTTGTGGAGTCTCCTTCTCTGGAGCCCTTTCAGCCCTGTCTGGATGTGCTCCTGTGTGCCCTGCGCTGGATTCTATGCTCCTGCTCTGGCAGGGGGGGTGGACTTGATGATCTTCAAAGGCCCCTTCCAGCCCCTCACATCCTGTGAGCTGTGGTCAGGGACAGTGAGTGGTGATGCTGCTGCAGTCACTGGGCATGGCCCCTGCTGGGCTGAAAAAGGAACCTTTCACTGACCAGGCACAAGACAGAGCCTGCACTCTGGTCTGCCAGGAGACAGAGTGATCCTTGCCTGCAACAGCCAACAGCACCCAGATGTGCCCTACTGCTCCATTTAGCACTTCAACCTAAATGAAAATCACTCATGTCTGCAAGTGTTCCTAGGATGAAAAGTGTCAAGGATCACAGTTTACTGTGTGACACTACTATTATCATATTAATTACAGGAAAATAATTAGCTTGCAATATTGAGATAGTGATGTGAGATAAGGCTGTGAACCTCCTGAGGCTCAGCTATCACCAGGAAACACAAGACTGGGACATTTGAACAAGGAGAACACTTCAGCGTGCCAAAAGCTCCTGGATCTTACAGCTTAATTGACCAAGAGTAATGTTGGCAAAGGCAGCTAAGGGACTTCTGTTAAATGTCACTTGGGCTCCTGAGCAGCTCCAGCAGCTGCAAATATTTTCCCAAGTATTCTGAGTTTGCATATTCTATCCTACACCTAGTACACAGCCATGGCCACACACTCATCCCATGACATCCTTCCATGGGAGAGGATCACACTGGAGCTGACTGGGAACAACTGAAGGGGGTGTAAGAGAACCACACCTCTGGTTTAGCCCTGGATAAGCTGGAGGCTCAACAGGCAAGCCAGTGCCATGCTGCTGCTGCCTCCTTACAGCCTGCCGTTAGGCAGCTAACGATGGAAAGAGAAGGTATCGTCAAAGGCAAGGATGAGAGTCAAAAGACTCTTGGTACTGAATTGCCAGCAGACAGCTCCAGTACAGAATACAGAATTAGTAAGGTTGGAAAAGACCTCAGAGATCATCAAGTCCAACCTACCACCCAGCACCATCTCATCAACTAAACCATGGCTCCAAGAGCCTCATCCAGGCTCTTCCTAAGCACTCCAGGGATGGGGACTCCACCACCTCCCTGGGCAGCACATCCCAAGGGCCAATCTCTCTGGCTGGGAAGAACTTTCTCCTCACCTCCAGCCTAAACCTCCACTGGCACAGCTTGAGACTGTGTCCTCTTGTTCTAGTGCTGAGTGCCTGGCAGAAGAGACCAACCCCCACCTGGCTGCAACCTCCCTTCAGGGAGTTGTAGAGAGCAATGAGGTCTCCCCTGAGCCTCCTCTTCTGCAGGCTGAGCAACCCCAGCTCCCTCAGCCTCTCCTCACAGGGCTGTGCTCCAGACCCCTCCCCAGCTTTGTTGCCCTTCTCTGGACACCTTCCAGCAACTCAACATCTTTCCTAAACTGAGGAGCCCAGAACTGGACCCAGGACTCAAGGTGTGGCCTAAGCAGTGCAGAGCACAGGGCAGAAGGACTTCCCTGCTAGCCACACTGCTCCTGATACACCCTTCAGAGCAGAAGGCTGTGGGCAGCAGCCCCTGCATCACACCTCTTTGTTCATGAAACTAAAGCACAGTGTTACAGATGAAGCCATGGAGCAGGGAATCATCACTCAGCCTCACAGAACCCACCAGCTGTGGGGCCGTGTGCCGACACCAAGCCTAGCTGCATGATGAAGAAGGAGGAAGCCTGCAGCCCTCTCACTCCTGCAGGAAAGCTGTGGAGTCCCAAAGCTGGCCAAAAGGCTCTCTAGTCATTGAGATGCAATTTGAAATTGCCTCCATTAAACACATCTCTCTGCCACCTCTCCAGGCAGGTCCTGCACTCTGGCTGCTGTGCAATGAATTCCGAGTTTGCAGCACTTGACAGGAAAATCCTCCTGCATAGAAACACAGGGGAAATGGCAATACATTTCACTTTAGCACTTGACAAGTTCTCTCAAGAGTTTTAGCAGGACAATGACTACACAGCCTTCTGCTTTCTAAAGCATCCAACACAACTGAGACACTGCTAACACACAGCCAGGAATGAAATCTCAACTCTTCCTGCTGAATTCTGACAGCATCCAGAGGTTATTTATACCATTTAATAGCCTTGGTGTGTGCAGTGTAACTGAATCATAGAATCCCAGAATCAATAAGCTTGGGAAAGACCTCAGAGATCATCAAGTCCAACCTATTACTTACTACCCAACACCTCCTGACTAACTAAACCATGGCTCCAAGGGCCACATCCAATCCTTCTTTGAACACCTCCAGGGATGGGGACTCCACCACCTCCCTGGGCAGCACATCCCAATGGCCAATTACTCTTCCTGGGAAGAACTTTCTCCTCACCTCCAGCCTGATCCTCCCCCGGCACAGCTTGAGACTGTGTCCTCTTGTTCTGGTGCTGGGTGCCTGGGAGAAGAGACCAGGCCCCACCTGGCTGCAATCACTGCAGCCCCTTGCAGCTGTATTCCACACAGGCAGCAGTCTCTGTGTTTGTTTCACAGGTGGAACGCTGAGCTGCTCCCAGCCCCCGGTGTGTCCAGGCACAGAGGCTGCACCAGGCTCACCTTTTTGTAGGCGATCCAGTCGAACACCCTGTCGATGTCGGTGGCCTGCTGCACCTCCTGGGACACCGGATGTGAGCTGGCCAGACCGTCCAGCAGCATCACCTCGTGCAGGACATCGGTCAGAAACCTCTGCTTTTCCTGCAATACAGCATCACAGACACTTACAAAGCACAGCCACGACTCACCGCTCCCGGGGCAGTCTCTGGGGGAGAGCTGACTAGCATCAGCCCTTCTGGTTTGGATGGAAGCCACCAGGACCCCCTACAACAGTGAAAGGCAAAAACAGTATGTAGAACAGATAGGACCAAAGTCTAGCACCAGGGATCCCTCTGACTTGAGGCCTTTTGCTGCAGTGGGAGTTGACTGAAATTGCATTACAGAGTGGGACGTGACTCCACTTGTCCCTGCCAGTGCACCCTGCCAGCCTGACTGCAGCTCTGCACCCACAGCCACCAGGAGGGGGGAGGGTAAAGAGGCATTGCCTTCAAGCACTAAAATATGCAGAAGCTACAAATCCTGCAGGCCACTGCATAGGCAAGCATCAAACCTTTGGACAGGCATGTCCTACTGCTTTCTTTAGTGAGGTTTAATCACTTGGCCCTGAGTGCCCAGCCCCCAGGGCAAGCTGATGTGGGACAGGACAATAAACCTGGTGAGGTTTACCTAGCATGATAAACTGTAACTCCTGTTCCTCTGGACTGCTGCCTAGCTGCTCTGAGAACAAGATTAGTTGGTGTTCATGTCCATCCCATCAAGCCTGCTGCACTCACTGTCATGGGGCATAGATGGGACCTTTTCAGCTGAGAAATGATACTGCAGCAGCACAGAATGCCAGGGGCTGGAAGGGACCTCCAAAGCTCAGCCAGTCCAAACCCCTGCCAGAGCAGGAGCACACAGGGCAGGTCACACAGCAACACAGCCAGGTGGGTTTAGAATATCTCCAGAGGGAGACTCCACAACCCCCTGGGCAGCCTGCTCCAGGGCTCTGGCACCCTCACAGGGAAAAAAATTCCTCCTCTTTCCATGGCACTTCCTCTGCCTCAGCTTCCAGCACTGCCCCTTGTGCTGGCATTGGGCAGCCCCCAGCAGAGCCTGGCTCCAGCCTCTGGGCACAAATGACACCCCTTAGGCACTCCTCACACTGCATTCACATGCATGTGTCTCTGACCCAGCAGAGGGGCAGGAAAGAAGAGCTTCACTGACAGTTTTTTTTCCAGGTCACAAAGAAAGCCAAAGAATGCACTAAAAATTCCAGGAGGTTTAATTAAACAGGCTTTCTATTTCCCCACCCTGAAATGACATATCTCAAACTTCATCTAAATTACACCAGCTCCTGAATTAATGTCAGCCTGCTCCCAGAACAGAAAAAAACTCCAGGGAATGCTGCAGCTTTATTTGATTATTTTTTTAAGCCACCTTGATGCCCACAGATAAAATAACCACACAATTCCATACTGAAGCCCATGGTTAATTTCCTGGCTGGCCAAGCTTTTCCCACCACTGTGTTCTCTTAAATTGTATTTCTGAGACAGCTGAAAAGCTCTTCCAGTGCTGATCCACCTGGAAAGAAACCTTGATGTTAAAATTCATTACAGCACAAGAAATGTCCCTCAAGCTGATTGTATATTCAGGCAATTAAAATCACAGGTTATGGGAAAGTCAATTACCCAACACACTCCCAGTGTCCTCAGCTGGCTGCATCAGGTAAGGTTTGTGAAGGGAAAAGTTAATGTCTTGTTCAGAAAGGGACCTGGGGGTGCTGATGGACAAGCAGCTGAAGAGGAGCCAGCAGGTGCCCAGGGGGCCAAGAGAGCCAAAGGCCTCCTGGCTGGGCTCAGCAATGCTGTGTCCAGCAGCAGCAGGGAGGGGATTGTGCCCTGGCACTCAGCTCTGGGCAGGCCACACCTCCAGTGCTGTGGCCAGCTTTGGGCACCTCAGGACAAGAGAGATGTGGAGGTGCTGGAGCCAGGGCAGAGGAGGGCAGGAAGCTGGGAAGGGCCTGGAGAAGAAATCTGATGAAGAGCAACTGCAGGAGCTGGGGATGGTTAGTGGGAAAGAGAGGAGGCTGAGGGGAGACCTCCTGGCTCTCTACAGCTCCCTGCAAGGAGGTTGTGGAGAGCTTGGTGCTGGTCTCTGCTCCCAGGTCAGTAGTGACAGAAGAAGAGGGAATGGCCTCAAGCTGCCCCTGGGGAGGTTCAGACTGGACATGAGGAAAGGTTTTTCCAGGGCAAGAGTCAGGGCTTGGAATGTGCTGCCCAGGGAGGTGGTGGAGTCCCCAAGCCTGGCTGTGTTTGCAGGTGGTTTGGCTGTGGTGCTTGGGCTGTGGTTTAGGGCTGAGCCTTGCAGAGCAGGGCTCTGGGCTGGACTTGGTGATCCTGAGGCTCTTTCCCAAGCTGAATGTCTCTGTGATTCCTTGTCTCTAAATTGGAGAGACATGGATCTGATGGCTGGACCAATACGTGGATAAGGCTAGATGGTATCAGAGAGTGATGGAGTCACCATCTCATTGTCCAAGTGCAGACATTCAGGGGCTGGTATTGGGCCCAAGGCTGTTCAGCACTTTTGTGAGCAACATGGGCAGTAGGACTGAGAGCACCCTCAGTAAGTCTGCTGACAATCCCAAGGTGTGCTGGAGTGACAGGATGAGATCCAGAGGGACCTTGACAGGCTTGAGAGCTGGGCCTCTGTCAGTCTCATGTCCTGCACACAGGTCAGAGGAACCCTAACAGCAATAGAGGCTGGGAAATGAGTGGATTGAGAGCAGCCCTGGGAAGGAGGACTTGGGGGTGTTGTCTGACAAGCTGCTCAACATGAGCCAGCAAGGTGCAGCGGCAGACTGGAATGCATCAAAAGAAGACCATGACTGAGGTGCTGGAACTGGCTCATTAAGGTCCCTTCCAGCCCAACCATTCTGTGACTCCATGATTCTAAGAATCCAGGGAATGAAGAAGGCTTTTGACCTACAAAACTAAATTCATTGAACTAAAAGGATCTCCAAAATATTCCCACAATTTCCATTTGGTATCAAGTCTCTCGATGCAGGAGACCCAAAGATAACTCCAGGGAGACAGAGCAAAGAGAGATGAGTTTGCTGACTGGGAGGCTGCCTGCAGCCTGAAGAGGCAACAGGAACGAGGAATGCAGAAGGAAACCAAAACTGCCTCACTTCACTGCTGAAGTCCTATCAGCACATTTAAGTGGAGCAGTCCATACAACCTACTGCTTTTACTGATGTAAGAGGCCTTTCTGTTCCCTGCTTTAGCCTGCACAGTGCAGGGAAACTGATCCATTTCACCATGATCCCTGCACAACTGAAGAAGCACCTGGCAAAGCAGTGCTGAGGCACATCAGTCCTGGAGTGTGTTTCATGAGGCTGGTGACAGGTTTGCAGCTAGACAGCAAAACAATGGCAGCAGGTTTTGCCAGATGACCCTCCTCCAGGGGAGCTCAACTGCAAGAGAAAAGCCACTTGGATCCCCTGGAAGGAAAAGAGGGCTTCAGGGGAGTCTCGAGGCTCTGTCTGCAGTGTATCAGTGCCTGCAGGTGAGTGCAGTGCTCTGGAGTGCTAACACAGGGCCAGGGCTGCCGGCAGCAGCTGCTGTGACGCTGGCAGAAGCCTCACAGAATTATTGAGGCTGGGACAGAGCTCTGAGCTCATCCAGCCCAGCCTGAAACCAACCAGACCACAGCACTGAGTGCCACATCCAGTCTGTGCTTAAACACCTCCAGGGACAGCGACTCCACCACCTCCCTGGGCAGCCCATCCCAGCCTCTCATTCCCCTTTCCATCAGGAGGTGCCTCCTAACATCCAACCTAACCCTCCCCTGGCACAGCTCCAGGCCATGCCTCTCACCTTGCCACAAGTCCTCACGTGGACAGAGGTGCTCCCACTCAAACTTGTGCCTTTCTTTAAAGGCGAGCAGGAGCCCCTCTGGTCCTTCTCCTCCTGCTGCCTACTCTGAGGCCAGACTCTCCAGCTGCTTTCCTCAGAGCTTTTCTTGACGTGTGGGCAGCCGAGCCCGGGAGGCCAGACCTGTGCTGTAGAGACGAGACCTGCGACCTGCCAGTTCGCGCTGGTTGCTTCCCTTGCCCCTGCTGAGAGCGCTTGCAGGGGCAGAAGCTGGCTGCTGCTGCCGGAGGAGCATGCCCTCCAAGGGCTTGCATCTTCAGTTCCCAGAGGCCTGTGGTCTCTGGATTCCACTGTTTGTGTGCTCACAGGGAGGACTTCTTTCAGTCCTCCTCAACAGGACCTTCCCTGTTTGGCCCAAGGTGACCCTGCCTCACCCTTGCCCCGTGCTCTCCTCAGCTCACATTTGATTGTTGTGGAAACTCAAATCTCACTGCTGATGACTTTGTGATGTTGTGCTCAGGCAAAACATGAGAGCAGAAGTTAGCATTAGAAGAATGCCAGACCCGAGGTTATTTACATAAAAACAACTCCTGAAGCTTAATAGGAAACAGCACCGAAAAATAATTGAAGTGAAGGAGAAAAAAATAAGGCAACAAAAGAAAACAAAACAAACAAATAGCTGGAAAAGGTCCAAGAGTGGAACAAAAGGAACAGCACAATGGACGCCAAAAGCGATAATTAGGAGGCAGAAGAGATCAAAGGCCTCAATATTAAAGGCACTGCCTCTGCTCTGGAACAGACAGGCAAAGGAAATCCAGATGAGTAAAGCTTAGCATTGATGTGCACAGTTTCAAGTTATTTACATGACAGAGCTGCTGCAAGTCGCCAAACCCCGGAGCTTCACCAGCCACCAGGAATCCAGAGGAGAGAATTCGGCTCTTATGCCTGACCGAACCAATGTGTTGCAAGACACAACACTTGGGTTTAGAGGGAAAGAGCCCCCTAGAGAAAAAGCAGTAGGGGTAAAGTTTGAGAGCAACCAAAGAGCACCAGCACAAACAGCACCAGAGCTTGGTGAGGCTCAACAAACTACAGAGGAGTATCAGCTAGGAGGAAAACTAAGCCTCAATAAAATAGCTTAAGGCCACAAAAGATCCACAGGACACTGCTGCTGGTCTCTGCTCCCAGGTCATTAGTGAGAGAAGAAGAGGGAATGGCCTCAAGCTGCCCCTGGGGAGGTTCAGACTGGACATGAGGAAAGGTTTTTTTCAGGCAAGAGTGGTGAGGGCTTGGAATGTGCGCTGCCCAGGGAGGTGGTGGAGTCCCACAGCCTGGCTGTGTTTGTGCAGTTGCTTGGCTGTGGTGCTTGGGGCTGTGGTTTAGGGCTGAGCCTTGCAGAGCAGGGCTCTGGGTTGGCCTGGGTGACCCTGAGGCTCTTTCCCAAGCTGGATGTTCCTGTGATTCTGAAAGGCAAGTTGTCTATGTCTGCACCCTTGTAAATCCCAAGCTGTCATAGCACAGGAAGTCTCCTGAGTAGAACCACAGACTCATGGAGCCATGGAGCCACAGAACTGGAGAATCACAGAATCATAGAATCAACCAGGTTGGAGAAGACCTCAGGGATCCTATGGTCCAACCCATTCCCTAACACCTCTTGACTAACTAAACCATGGCTCCAAGTGCCACGTCCAAGTTCTTTTCTGGACACCTCTCCTGAGTGCCTGCAAAGAGCAGTGCCACTGCTCTTTCTCTCCTCACAACAGCAGCTCTTGCAAAGAGGTAGCACAGCTCACAGACTGCTTTTGTTTCTCACCTGCTGTCTCTGCATCTGCATTTCCATGATGTGCACAGCCTGCTGAATCTGCTCTGCCACACATCCTACCCCCAGCAGCGGTGAATAAGCCACGGTCCTGTGTCTACAGGCACAGCCATCTTTTGTGCTCAATTCCTGTCCCTGTGCTCATGAATTTTCACACTGACAATTTTCTGCTGTTACAAAGCAACACAAAAGTTCCAGGAGTTTGTAGTTAAGGAAGGCAAACAGCTTTGAGTATCAAGACAGAGACTGGGGAGGTATTTTCTTTTCACCTAAGTGTCAAACCAGATATTCATGACCACCTACTCAAGCTGGCAAGCAGATGGGTAGCTGATCTGGAGGCTGCAAGCAATTTCACCAACTACTTTTCAAACTTTCTTTCCTCACACCACTCTGTCTGTCAGGTACAGCTTTGGTTTGGCTGTACACCAGATCCATTATGTCAGATGCAGTCCTGCAGAATGGGAGGATGAATAGGGATAAAAGGAGTGTTAGGAAAGGAAACAACCCCTACTGACCACCAGTACTGGAAAAACAAACAGGCCAGGTTTGCTCTGCAAGAGAGAACTCAACTGCACCTGCAGCCCAGAAACCCAACTGTGTCCTGGGCTGCAGCAAGAGAAGCAGAGCCAGCAGGGCCAGGGAGGGGATTCTCCCCCCTCTGCTCCACTCTGCTGAGACCACAGCTGGAGCTCTGGGCCCAGTGCTGGAGCCTCTGTGCCAGGAAGGATCTGGAGGTGCTGGAAGGTGTCCAGAGCAGGGCCACAAGGATGAGCAGAGGGCTGGAGCTGCTCTGCCAATGAGAAAGACTGAGGGAGCTGGGGTTGTGCAGTCTGGAGAGAAGGCTCCAAAGAGACCTTCTTGTGGCCTTCCATTATCTGAGGGGGCTCCAAGAAAGCTGGGGAGAGACTTTTGAGGGTGTCAGGGAGGGATAGAACTGGGGGGGATGGAGCAAAACTAGAAATGGGTAGATTCAGATGGGATGTTAGGAAGAAGTTGTTCCCCAGGAGGGTGGTGAGAGCCTGGCACAGGTTGCCCAGGGAGGTGGTGGCAGCCTCCTGCCTGGAGGTGTTTGCAGCCAGGCTGGAGGTGGCTGTGATCACCTGCTGCAGTGTGAGGTGTCCCTGCCCATGGCAGGGGGTTGGAACTGGCTGAGCCTTGAGGTCCCTTCCAAGCCTGACATCTCTGTGGTTCTGTGCAACTGCACACTGCCCACAGCTTAAACCCAATCAGTGGCAGCACACTCAGGACAAGTGAGAACTTCAGCAGCAGAGTAAGGATGCCCTCAAACACACAGCCAGGGCTTGGCCACTAAACTTCACCTGCCAACTACACTGCCTGGGCAGGTGTTTCAGAAGCTATCCTGCAGGGAGTCCTTACCAAAGGTACCACGGACTTTCTTTCCCCTTTTTACTGAAGACAAAGTGGTTACCAAGTCAAAATGATGTGGAATTCAGCCAGTTGCTTGAAGTTTCTTCCTGAAACCAAAGCTTCATCTAAACCCTGACCCCAGGAGATTGGGACTCATCATAATGTCATTTCCCCTGCTCTCTCAAGATGAGCAGACAATGACAGGAGGAAAGAAGAGGCACTGACATTCTCTAAACCTGCTCTTCACCTCCTGAACAAATGTTTCATCTGTTGGGTACCCATTTATGTCTGACACCCAAATGTTAAAGTCAACTACTGGGAGCTAAGAATTCCATCTATTAATCTACCTTGCCAGAGTGTGAAAAAGGAAATGGCATTAAGGAAGAGCATGTGGGATGGAGCTGTGTTTTGTTTTACTTGCATGTTAGATTAAGTACTAGGGTTTCTAAACTGGTGCCCTTGGGAAGGACTGGTAATTAGCAACCAGAAGATCCTGCAGCTTACCTTTACACCTCTCTTTTCTTCCCCTGCCAAAGTCAATTATAGATGAGATTCCAGCTCATGTTACACTGAAGGCTTTGCCCATAGTTGAAACAGAAAATCATACAAGGACTGACTCCCTGAGCAGTGACTGGGGGGAAAATCACCCCATGTGGCATTAATTAAAGCCTTACTTTGTACCAGCATGTGGAGCCTTTCACCAAAAGGAGAGGAGAGATGAAAGCAGTTGTAGAAAGCAAGAGGTTGAGGCGCTCTCAAAGCTGAGCTGGCATGATATTTATGTGGGGTTGGAAGGATCAAGCAGGCTGCAGCTCGGGTCTGAAATGCCAACATAATAATGAAAGAAATCCAAAAGGCCTTTGTCTTAAGCCTGCTTCAAAACTCAGAATGATTTGCTGGGGCTTCTGAGTCAAACAGTGCCTGAAAAACTTTGCAGTGGAAACAAAGACTTTAGGAGGCAATCCGGGGCAGAGCTAGGCGCAGAGGTGAAGGCGGCCAGCAGCCAGAGGCGCTGCCGGTGTTCCACTCCAGCCACTGAGACACAGGGACAAGATCACTTACCAAGAATCTGGCAGCAAGCTGCATGATGCTCAAGATACTTAATCTAGTGAAGTTCAGTGGTTTTATCCTGGGCTGCATTCAGAGGCGTGTCTCCAGCAGAGCCAGGGAGGTTCTCCTGCCCTAGTCAGGCCCCACCTGGAATACTGCAACCAGCTCTGGGCTCCCCAGTTCAGGAGGGACAGGGATCTGCTGGAGAGAGCCCAAGGGAGGCTACAAGGATGCTGAAGGGACTGCAGCACTGCCTGGGGAGGAGAGGCTGAGAGCCCTGGGGCTGGTTAGTCTGGAGAAGAGAAGACTGAGAGGGATCTGATCAATGCCTATCAATAGCTGAGGGCTGGGGGTCATGAAGGAAGGGACAGGCTCTGCTCACTTGTGCCCTGGGATATAGGACAAGGAGCATGGATGGAAACTACAGCAAAGGAAGTTCTACCTCAACATGTGAAAGAACTTCTTGACTGGACTTTTGAGGGTGTCAGGGAGTGATAGGACTGGGGGGATGGAGCAAAACTAGAAGTGGGGAGATTGAGATTGGATGTGAGGAAGAAGTTGTTCCCCAGGAGGGTGGTGAGAGCCTGGCACAGGCTGCCCAGGGAGGTGCTGGAAGCCTCCTGCCTGGAGGTGTTTGCAGCCAGGCTGGATGTGCTGTGAGCACCTGCTGCAGTGTGAGGTGTCCCTGCCCATGGCAGGGGGTTGGGACTGGCTGAGCCTTGAGCTCCCTTCCAAGCCTGACCATTCTGTGACTCTGGATTCAAAGCCCTCGGTGACATGCTGCACCTCAGCTCAGCCAATAATGCTGTCAGCAAAGCTGAGTTCCATATAGTAAGGCAAAGGGCCAAGGCAGCTGGGTTCTGTGAAATGCTTCCTCAGCACCAGGCTGGGTACTGACTGCTAAAGGATTTGATGCTCATTTGATGGATGAAAGGGAAAATTACATGCCAGTAATTCCTGCTGTCACAGGCCTCAAAATTTACCCCAACAGCAGGGACATTCAAGGGCAAACAGGATGGTTCCTTCTAGCAGAAAATAAGAAGGCAAAAGATCAGTCAATAAATTCCTGGATCTGTAAGCCTCAGTTGAATTCCTTCTTTTACAAAGTGACATGCAACAAACTTCAGCAGCATGAAAGGGACAAGCAGAAAGTACAGTGGAATGGAGAGTTGCAAATGGGCTCCAGGAAGGTGAGCAGGGCAGATTAGGAAATACAGGGCTATGAAATCACCAGCATGTAGTTGGGAGGTGGGGAGATTCAGGCTGGAGGGGAGGAGGAAGTTCTTCCCCATGAGAGTGGTGAGGCCCTGGAATGGGTTGTCCAGGGAGGTGGTTGAGGCCCTGTCCCTGGAGGTGTTTAAGCCCAGGCTGGATGAGCTCTGGCCAGCCTGATCTAGTGTGGGGTGTCCCTGCCCATGGCAGGGGGGTTGGAACTGGCTGATCCTTGTGGTCCTTCCA
>CM037632.1:2143787-2174022 GCA_015227895.2 Colaptes auratus
CAAACAAACCAAAAATAAAATCAACCAAACCAAACCAAACAGCCAACAAAAGCAGCAAAAGAGCCCACAAACCACTGGAGCCATTTAGGCAGTCCCATTTGTGCTGGGCTGAAATTACCTCCTCACACTGAGTTTGGGTAAACTACCTCCAAAATCAAACTGCCAGCCCAGCTCAGTCTGGGATGGAAGCGAAGGAGGAAGCTCTCTTACAAGCAAACTACAATCTAGAGATGCAAAAGCAAGGATATGTACAAGACACACAAGAGATGGGCGACAGAGAGACACCTGCAGTTTGCAAACAGCACAGAAACAGAATCACAGAATCAACCAGGCTGGAAAAAAACCTCAGAGAGCATCACGTCCAAGCTATTGCCTACTAACTAAGCTTTCTGCTTTTGTTCACAGTATTATCTAACCTAATGAATCTGGAATAAACTTAGCCTCAGATTCACAACGTCAATGTCACCCCTGTTAGCATCCTTCCAGCTGGAGCACACAGTTCCAGACCCACTCAGCTGAAGTCCCAAGTTTCCTGTGGCACACTGAACCATAAGTTCATTGGAATGTGCTGCCCAGGGAGGTGGTGGATTCACCTGGAGGTGTTCAAGAGGGGACTGGACGTGCTACTTGGTGCCATGGTTTAGTTATGAGGTCTGTGGTGACAGGTTGGACTTTGTGATCTTTGAGGTCTCTTCCAACCTTGGTGACACTGTGAAAAAAGTTCTTAGAATCATACACCCGTAGAACATTAGAGGCTGGAAGGGACCTCCAGAGCTCATCCAGTCCAAGCCCCCTGCCAGAGCAGCATCACCCAGCATAGTCCACACAGGAATGCATCCAGGTGGGGTTGGAAAGGCTCCAGGGAAGGAGACTCCACAACCTCTCTGGGCAGCCTCTTAGTGAATCTCTTCACCAGTGAGTAGAAAAATGACTTTAATGCGATCCACTCTGAATCCTGCTCAAGAGAATGGTGACTGTGTGCACTCACTCAGCTCAGAACTGGCCTGAAAGGGACTCTGGAGCACGTTAAGCGCTTCCAATCTTTCTGGTTCGGCAGCTCATGATTAATGACCCTCTGCTTTGCACCTGCAAAACGAGAGCAGACAGGGAGGTGGGCAGGCAGCTGGCTCCCTGCTGCAGCAGCAGGACGCCTGCCTTCAAATGCAGCTCAGAAATTGATCAACAGCTAAGTCTCAAAATAATGAGCAAGAAAAAGGATGAGGAAATGCAAATGGGCACCGTGACAGAGGGCTGGGGGCAGCTGGGAATCCTGGACTGCAGAGGCCGCTGGATGTTTTACAAATGAGAGCCTCACGTTTGCTGAGGCACAACCCTGCAAGGAACCTGCTGATTGCCAAACACAGAGTTTGTCTTCAGCCTCTCGTTCATCTGCTTTTAAAATTAATGGAATACACTAAGAAAAACAAAAGAGAATGGATGGAGCAAAACTAGAAGTGGGGAGATTCAGATTGGATGTGAGGAAGGAGTTGTTCCCCATGAGGGTGGTGAGAGCCTGGCACAGGCTGCCAGGGAGGTGGTGGCAGCCTCCTGCCTGGAGGTGTTTGCAGCCAGGCTGGAGGTGGCTGTGAGCAACCTGCTGCAGTGTGAGGGGGGTTGGGGCTGGCTGATCCTTGAGGTCCCCTCCAAGCCTGACACTTCTATGATTCTATGAAGTAAAGTCTTAGGGGCAAAATAACATCAATAAGGTTGAAATACATGCACTGCATCCCAAATGCTCTTAGAAACCAAAGATATCCAAACCCAAACTCATAGCTAGGTACAGGAACAAAAACTCTCAAATGATTTTGACAAATTCATTGTCCATGTTCCCTCTCTCTGTGCAAACAGATCTGCTCCTCCTCAGAGGGGTCAGTGTGGTGGGTTGAAATCTCCCCCCAGCATTAACTTTGCCACGCTCCTGGACAAGCCAGCTGTGTTTGCCCCAGCAGTGTATCACCAAACACAACTCCTTCAATCATCTTTCAACCTTTTTGTACACACAGGTTTATATTTAGGCACTGAGTAGACAGAGCCTAAGGACTGGCTGCTCTGCAGTAGAGCTGCAGTGATGCTGCTGGAAGGAGAACCTCCTTTGGCTCCAAAGGGAGAACAGCTCCTGAAGTGCCTTAGCTCTGAGCAGGGAGCAACCCACAGCAGCTGGACCTCCTTCTCTCTGCCTACAGCTGACAATATTGGTAACAGTTTCCTGTACTAATTTCCTGCAGGCTCACCTGGGTTTTATTATCTTATGTACTAAAAACAAAACCAAACCAAACACCAAACCAAACCCAAACCCAAACAAAATGCAAAACAAAACCGGACCAGGACAAAACCAAAGCACAAAACCAAAGCATAAAAGACAAATCAAAGCACAAACCAAACAAATTAACAAACAAATGCCATCAAAAAGCCAATCAGCCAACCAACCAAAACCCCCTGAAGCCCCCTCATTCTACTCTCTCTGCTTTGGTAACATGCATGTGCAGGAAGTGGCTGTGTGTTGATCTGGAGATTTCTTACAGCTTCAACTTCTGCTGCTTCCTCAGATGTGGATTCAGCTCTGCGATGGAATAAACACCCAGGGAGTGCAGCTTGTGTCACAAAACTCACTGTAAAGTAAATGAAGAACCACAGCTTCACAGAAACATTCAGGTTGGAAGAGAGCCTCAGGGTCACCAAGGCCAGCCCAGAGCCCTGCTCTGCAAGGCTCAGCCCTAAACCACAGCCCCAAGCCCCACAGCCAAACCACCTGCAAACACAGCCAGGCTTGGGGACTCCACCACCTCCCTGGGCAGCACATTCCAAGCCCTCACCACTCTTGCCTGAAAAAAGCCTTTCCTCATGTCCAGTCTGAACCTCCCCAGGGGCAGCTTGAGGCCATTCCCTCTTGTTCTGTCACTACTGACCTGGGAGCAGAGACCAGCAGCAACCTCTCCACAACCTCCTTGCAGGGAGCTGCAGAGAGCCAGGAGGTCTCCCCTCAGCCTCCTCTCTTTCCCACTAACCATCCCCAGCTCCTGCAGTTGCTCTTCAGCAGATTTCTTCTCCAGGCCCTTCCCAGCTTCCTTGCCCTCCTCTGCCCTGGCTCCAGCACCTCCACATCTCTCTTGTCCTGAGGTGCCCAGAGCTGGACACAGCACTGGAGGTGTGGCCTGCCCAGAGCTGAGTGCCAGGGGACAATCCCCTCCCTGCTGCTGCTGGACACAGCATTGCTGATCCCAGCCAGGAGGCCTTTGGCTCTCTTGGCCCCCTGGGCACACTGCTGGCTCCTCTTCAGCTGCTTGGCCATCAGCACCCCCAGATGAAAGCAGCATGAGCTGCTTGTGCTGCCTCTGCTGCTGCCTGCCATGGGCTCACACAGGGCATTCCCAGCTCTTCTTTCTCTGCTGTCCTCTGGCAGCCTTGTTCAAGACTAGCACCACTTTTATTTCAGCAGTGCTTACTGCATTGGGAAGCAAATGAGAGCCCCACTCAGCAGCACAACGTTGATGTGCAATACCATCTGACAGGTTTACAGCAGCATTTAATTATTTCATCAATTTAATAGCAGAATATCTAAACCAGCATTTAAAAAAATGATTAAAAATCCCCCCCAAAAGTCCCTGGGCACCACCAACCCAGCCTGGAGATCAGGCAGCTGGCTTCCCCAGCTTCATTCTTCAGTGACATTCTGTGAACCCATTGGCAGCCCTTGATGGGAATATAGGATGTGGACAGGGCTGTAGCAGGTGGAGCAATCAGATCTTCACAAGGAAATGAATTTGCAGAGCCACTGTTCCCATCTCACACCCCCCAGACTCACTCTCACAGCCAAGCACACAATTAGCCCTGAGTGCTGCTAACTGTGATTGCAGCCAAAGGCCACAGGACATGCTGCCCCCCCATGCCAGGAAGGATAGCTCTGCTCCTGCTTTGGCCTTTTTGATTCCTTTGGCATTATCTTTCTAATCTCCAGGTATGCTCTTGCACTGCATCAGCACACCAGAAATGAGCACCACGGGGTGGGCTGGCTGATAGGGAGTTCCCATCTCAAGCTCCCTGTCAGGAAAGCAGGGCATGCTCTTGGCCTGAAGATGGACAGACAGATTGTGTGAGTGGCTTGGTCAGGCTCAGCCACCAAGACAATGATCAGGTGACAGGGTGGACTCGATGATCTTTGAGGTCTCTTCCAACCTTGGCAATACTGTGAATCACAGAATGTTAGAGGTGGGAAGGGACCCTCAGAGCTCATCCAGTCCAACCCCCTGCCAGAGCAGCAGCACCCAGGGCAGTCCACACAGGAATGCATCCAGCTGGGGTTGGAAAGGCTCCAGAGAAGGAGACTCCACAACCTCCCTGGGCAGCCTGCCCCAGGGCTCTGGGACCCTCACAGTCAAGAAGTTCCTCCTCCTGTTGAGGTGGAACCTCCTGTCCTGCAGTTCCCATCCAAGTGGTTGCACACACATTGGTGTCAATTCCTTAGCACTCACATGAATCCCAAGCTGGTCATCAGTGCTGATCCCTGCTGCCAGCAGTTCCCATTTGTCTTCCTCTCACTCAGATGACAACGTGGTTCAGTTTAAAAATAGGAAGAGGGCTCTGTGCTCAGTGCTGAAGGTAAAGAACAGTCTGCACAGAAAGCTCATGCCTGGATGTGTCAAACATGTATTCCCAGCCTAAATGAAAACTCCATCTCAAGACAGGCACTCTCAGGTGTGTAAATAAAGCACAGGGTGACTCTAAACACAAAATCCTGGCAGCACTTCTGCAGTGGAGAAGTTTCTCCTCATGCTGAGCTGAAACCTTCTCTGCTCAAGTTTGTCTCCATTGCTCCTTGGCTTATTGCTGTGCACCACCCAAAAGAGCTTGGCCCCCTCCACTTGACCCCCAGCCCTCAGCTCTTGATAGACATTGATCAGATCCCCTCTCAGCCTTCTCTTCTCCAGACTCAACAGCCCCAGGGCTCTCAGTCTCTCTTCCCAGGGGAGATGCTCAAGTCCCCTAAGCATCCTCCTGGCTCTGCCTTGGCCTCTCTCCAGCAGGTCTCTGTCTCTCCTGAGCTGGGGAGCCCAGAACTGGACAGAGGATTGCAGGAGTGGTCTGAGCAGGGCAGAGCAGAGGGGGAGCAGAACCTCCCCAGCCCTGCTGGCCACACTTTTCCTGATGCACCCCAAGTGTCTTGTATCCCAGCAGTCAGACACTCTTGTCTTCATCCTGCCCTTGTATCCCAGTGCTCAGTCACTGAAAACCACTTTGTTGATTTCTGGACTGAAGAGCAAGGGTGTCCCAAGGGCTAAGGAGGGCTGCCACGAGACACAATGAGACAGAGACAACTCCAGTGCAAGAAGTACTAATAAAGTATTCAGGAGAACAGTTCAACCAGGACTAGTTTGCCTCCCATCCTGTATTCTCACTTGAAGTGGCCAAAACTCTGCCTTTCATAGAAGCAAGGATTCTGGGGGAGGGAACTCTGCTAGGCATTAAAATTTCCTTGCTGGGTGGGATGCTGTTTTTCTGAAGCCTCTGGGTGCTCCTTACACTCATTGCCTGTGCACTGCTTGGCCCCTCCAGCAGGAGCTGCAGCTGGTGACTTGCCCATGAACTGGACCTGCTCCAGCAAACATCGAAGCCTGGCAGGCACTGGCCTGCAAATGGAGCTTGGGAGAGTTCAGGGAGCTCCGAGGAAAGCCTCTCCCAAGGCAAACCACAACTGAATGTCTCTCAGGGAGCTGCTGAAATCAGCATATGAGGACAGCACTACGTACAAGCAACCCTGTGCTGCTCCTGGGGACCCATGCTTCTGAAGGAGGTGAACCAGGAGCTGGAGGATTGCCAGGATTGCTTCAGTGTTAGGGATTATCTCAAGAGCAGAGTG
The DNA here is from genome assembly GCA_015227895.2 of Colaptes auratus. Taxonomy (NCBI): domain Eukaryota; kingdom Metazoa; phylum Chordata; class Aves; order Piciformes; family Picidae; genus Colaptes; species Colaptes auratus. The sequence continues at coordinate 2,149,642 of CM037632.1, forward strand.
GTTAGTCACAGTGCCTTAAGCACCTGCTGCAGGCTGTCCTCTCAGAAGTTCAGCACAAGGAGCTGGCAAACAGCTGTCCAGCATGGAATTAAACCTCCACCCTGAATGGAAAAATCTTCCTCCTTGGCACAGCATTGCTGTGCTGGAGCAGGGTTGCAGCAGAAGTCCTGAGATGCTCACAGAAAAAGGGCAGATACAAGGTGTAGCACAGGATCCCAGGACGACAGGGGCTGGGAGGGACCCAAGGACATCATCCAGTCCAACCCTCTGGGGACCCAAGGACATCATCCAGTCCAACCCCCTGGGGACCCAAGGACATCATCCAGTCCAACCCTCTGGGGACCCAAGGACATCATCCAGTCCAGCCCCCTGCCAGAGCAGGAACACAGAGTCCAGCACAGGCCACACAGGAACACAGCCAGACAGGGCTTGAATAGCTCCAGAGAGGGAGACTCCACAGCCCCCCTGGGCAGCCTGCTCCAGGGCTCTGGCACCTCACAGGCAAAACATTTCCCTCCTGGTTCCATGGCACTTCCTCTGCCTCAGCTTCCACTACTGCCCCTTGTGCTGGCATTGGGCAGCCCCCAGCAGAGCCTGGCTCCAGCCTCTGGGCACTCCCCCTGCACATCTTGAGCACCAGCAATGAGCTCACCTCTCAGGCTCCTCCAAGCTCCAGAATCCTCAGCCCCCTCAGGCTCTCCTCATGAGGAAGATCTTCCACTCCCTTCATCATCTTTGTGGCCAGCACTCCTCTGAAGCAGCAGGAGGAGCAGGCAGTCGTTCTCAGCAGAGCTGGGATTAAACCCACTCCTGGCCAGAGGCATGTGTCCATCCGAGCTCCCAGCAGAGCAGGGATGTGACTCCAGGGCAGTGGTGTAAAGGGGAGCATCCCCCACTCACTCTGAAGGCTGTGCTGGTGGCTACTGGTAGCTCACATTTAGGCACAAGTTTGTGATCAGCACAGCTCAGCAAGATCTCTGTCTGCCTCTCTCACGTGCCTCCCGTTTAGGCTGACGGTCCTGCCAGGTGCAGAGCAGGCAGAGCTGCAGGCAGAGCTGCAGGCAGAGCCTGGCCGGCAGCCAGCTCCAGTTCCAAGGGATGCCTGTGCTGCTGGAGCGCTGCCTCCCTGAGGGCACTCCCAGCAGGGCCTTCTCAGCACTGAACACCACTCTGCCACCATTTGGTGGTCAATAGCTCAGTGTCCCCCAGAGCACGAAGCAAAGCCACATGTGCACAGTCAGGAGGGAAGAACATGACAGAATTCCTTGCTAACACCTCCTGGTTCCACCCACCCTCATGGCCACCTTCTAATACATGCAGGTTACTTGTTAAACAGTAATCAGCTTTTATAGGCTCAGGATCACAGAATGACAGATCACAGGATGTCAGGGGCTGGAAGGGACCTCTGGAGAGCTTCCAGTCCAACCCCCTGCCAGAGCAGGACCGTGGAATCCAGCACAGGTCACACAGGAACACATCCAGACAGGGCTGCAAAGGCTCCAGAGAAGGAGACTCCACAACCTCTCTGGGCAGCCTGCTCCAGGGCTCTGGCACCCTCACAGTCAAGAAGTTCCTCCTCATGTTGAGGTGGAACCTCCTGTGCTGGAGTTTCCATCCATTGCCCTTGTCCTATCCCAGGGCACAAGTGAGCAGAGCTGTCCCTGTCCCTTCCTTCCTGACCCCCAGCCCTCAGCTATTGATAGACATTGATCAGATCCCTCTCAGTCTTCTCCTCTCCAGACTCAACAGCCCCAGGGCTCTCAGCCTCTCCTCCCCAGGCAGTGCTGCAGTCCCTTCAGCATCCTTGTAGCCCTCCCTTGGACTCTCTCCAGCAGATCCCTGTCCCTCCTGAGCTGGGGAGCCCAGAGCTGGATGCAATATTCCAGGTGAGGTCTCAGCAGGGCAGAGCAGAGGGGAGGAGAACCTCCCTGGCTCTGCTGGGCACACTCCTCTGACTGCAGCCCAGGACCCCATTGGCCTTCCAGGTTGGACTGGATGATCCTGGAGGTCTCTTCCTACCTGGCTGAATCTATGATTCTATGATTCTTGGCCCCCAGGGCACATTGCTGTCCCATGCAGAACCTGCTGTCCACCAGCACGCCCAGGTCCTTCTCCACAGGGCAGCTCTCCAGCAGATCCCCTCCTGGATTGATAAGAAGTGGTGGGGCACCTGCACCACAGAACCAAGGCTTCCTTTTCTCATACATGAGTGTGAAAATGCAAAGCATTGCATCTGGAACCTGCATTTACAGCAGTTATAGACTCACAGGATGGTCAGGACTGGAAGGGACCTCAAGGATCTGCCAGATCCAACCCCCCTGCCATGGGCAGGGACACCTCACACTGCAGCAGGTTGCTCACAGCCACATCCAGCCTGGCTGCAAACACCTCCAGGCAGGAGGCTTCCACCCCCTCCCTGGGAGTTATGATGAAGTCCTTTTCAAGTTCAACTAAGCTCAACAGCAGATGCAGCACAGCCAGGCTAACTTTACTAAATTAACTTCTGTCCTTAATTAATAGCAAACAGAACAACTGCAGCTGATAAATCATCCAGAGCCAGAAGCAGAGAGCGAAGCCTGACACCACCTCTCTGCTTCACACCACCGAGCTTTTGTCACGGCTTTGGGGGTTAGAGGCAGAGCATCAGGCTCAGCTTAAACCGGGAAATGTCTCATCCCTCCCATTGTTTCAGTTTAGCCTTTCCAGCTGACTGTAGATCACCCTTCCTATGCAGAGAGCTTGCTTTGCCTTTCCTCTTGTTTACATTTCCCTATCGATTTCCCCGCTCCGATCAGCAGTTCAGAGCCTGCTCAGTGGCACTGATGCTAATGGCACACATTAGGCTTCTGTTCCACAACACTGCAGCCTTTTTAAACCATGAAGTGCCCATTTTGCAGATGCTCTGACAGGCGCAGGCTCTTCTCCTGCCTCTGCTCTGCAGTTACACAGAGCCCTGACAAAGGGGACGTCGAGAGGCCAAAACTGTCTGAACTGATTCCATGCAAGCTCTCCTCTGGCCACCGCACTGCCCAGGCAGGGATGCTGATCTGCAGTGCTGCCGACGCAGCCAAGCAGCGTCCAAGGAGCTAAATAAATATGGGAGAGGAGCAGATGCTGCCCAGAATTGGTCCCTACCCCAACACTGGGGAACTTTCTGGCGTCAGGATGTCACTGAAGATCACAGGAGGAATCATAGAGTGTCAGGCTTGGAGGGGACCTCAAGGCTCAGCCAGTCCCAACCCCCTGCCAGGCAGGGACACCTCACACTGCAGCAGGTTGCTCACAGCCACCTCCAGCCTGGCTGCAAACACCTCCAGGGGTGATGCTTCCACCACCTCCCTGGGCAACCTGTGCCAGGCTCTCACCACCCTCCTGGGGAACAACTTCCTCTTAACATCCAATCTGAATCTCCCCATCTCTAGTTTTGCTCCATCCCCCTATCCCTATCACCCCCTGACACCCTGTCATGAAAGGGACAAGACCTGGGCAGCACAGGTGTCCTCACAGCTCCAAGCAAAGGCAGGTGGGGAGAACTGCAGCGATTTCAGGAGTCAGGAGATGCAGGTCCTCCCGCCCCAACCTGAGCCGAGCCTGGGAAAGCACACAGCTGGCACTGCCCCTGCGCTTTAAACACCAGAGTGAGGCCTTTTGTCTGGCAGCCACAAAGCTTCCTGAGAACCTGTAGAAGTCATTTCAGAACAGATCCTCAGTTCAGGGAATTTGTTTAAACCCCCAGGTGAGGCCAGCAGAAAGGATCTGCCCAGTGCTTGCTGCAGACAATAAGGACAAGTGCTGATACCAGCAATAATGGGAGAGCTGTGGCTGCTCTTCCTGTTGAGCAGCAAGATTGAGTCTGCTCACCGTGAAAAGGATTCAGAGCTTGCTCCAAGGAAAATTGCTCTTTGCCTGGGACAGTAAATTCTTGCTTTCTCCAACAGGAGGGGTCACAAACGTTGGTCAAGCTTTGTGTTCCTTCACAGGAATCTGAGTTTCAACAACCTCTCTGGGCAGCCTGCTCCAGGGCTCTGCCACCCTCACACCAAAGAAGTTTCTCCCCATGCTGAGCTGAAACCTTCTCTGCTCAAGTTTGTCTCCATTGCTCCTTGCCTTCTTGCTGTGCACCACCCAAAGGAGCTTGGCCCCCTCCACTTGACCCCCAGCCCTCAGCTATTGATAGCCATTGATCAGATCCCTCTCAGCCTTCTCTTCTCCAGACTCAACAGCCCCAGGGCTCTCAGTCTCTCTTCCCAGGGGAGATGCTCAAGTCCCCTCAGCATCCTCCTGGCTCTGCCTTGGCCTCTCTCCAGCAGGTCTCTGTCTCTCTTGACCTGGGGAGCCCAGAACTGGACCCAGGATTGCAGGAGTGGTCTGAGCAGGGCAGAGCAGAGGGGGAGCAGAACCTCCCCAGCCCTGCTGGCCACACTTCTCTTGCTGCACCCCAGGATGCCATTGGCTCCCTGGCCACCAGGCCACATTCAATTCTTCATAATACAACAGCTGAAAAAGAGTACTTATTGCCTCACATTATCCCAAACCTGCAGCTGCTCTTTTTCCTTGTAAAACTAGCAAAGGCAAAGAGAGGGAAGTGACAGAGTGTGGTGCACTTACTACAGCAAGATACAAACACTTGATTTTGTCCTACTGGTGAAGCTATTTTAGGCTTTAATTATATGAGTTGTCCTTGCTCATTAGCCATACACTAGTGAAGTGCAACAAAAATAAGTGATTCATTGCTGACACATGGCATTTCATGAGCAGTCATTAATTAGCAAAGTAGCACTTGGATATAGATTGGTGAAGAGCATCAGCAAATGGAGCTTTAATCAGAGCCTCCCTTAACCCTCCCGAGGTGTGCAGAGGCTGAGCTCCTGTGGAATCACAGCCTCACAGAGCTGGCAGGGCTGGAAGGGACCTCAAGGATCAGCCAGTGCCAACCCCCCTGCCATGGCCAGGGACACCTCACACTGCAGCAGGTTGCTCACAGCCACCTCCAGCCTGGCTGCAAACACCTCCAGGCAGGAGGCTGCCACCACCTCCCTGGGCAGCCTGTGCCAGGCTCTCACCACCCTCATGGGGAACAACTTCTTCCTCACATCCCATCTGAATCTACCCATTTCTCCATCCCCCCAGTCCTATCACTCCCTGACACCCTCAAAAGTCCCTCCCCAGCTTTCTTGGAGCCCCCTGCAGATACTGGAAGGCCACAAGAAGGTCTCCTCAGAGCCTTCTCTTCTCCAGGCTGCACAACCCCAACTCCCTCAGTCTGTCCTCACAGCAGAGCAGCTCCAGCCCTCTGCTCCTCCTCATGGCCCTGCTCTGGACACCTTCCAGCACCCCCAGAGCCTTCCTGGCACAGAGGCTCCAGAACTGGACCCAGAGCTCCAGGTGGGGTCTTTCCAGAGCAGATTAGAGGGGGAGAATCACCCCCCTCACCTGCTGGCTCTGCTTCTCTTGACGCAGTCCAGGATGTAATTGGCTCTCTGGGCTGCAAGTGCTCACTGCTGGCTCCTGTTGAGCCTCTCATCCACCAAATGGAAGTGCCCAAACACACACACAGAGGTGTAAACATTGAACTCAATGCCCAAGAGCAAGCAGAAGGCTTCATAATCTGTCACTCTGTGTGCACTGCAAGGTATAAAGCACTGCTGGTCTGGGTTTTGTTTTAAAAGGAGATGAAAGCCTGATAACCAGGGGGTGAGAGAGGGCTTTCCATGCCACAGCACAGAACCTTTCCTGCTAACACAAAAGGCTTCAGTTTTGATAAACTCCACTGCTGTGAGAATCGATGCAATTAATGATTTGTCAGCTCTACCACAAGGCTAAGGGCAAAGCTGTGTTTGCTTTTCCACTCCCCAGAAACAGGGGGGAAAAAATCAAACTTACATCAAGAGAGCTTTGTGGTCCCTTCCTGGCTGGTAAATGAGGCATTTATCCACGGGGACAGGCTTCAAACCCGGGGAATGCCCTGAGCTGGAAAGCTCTCCCCTGTGAAGGGGGGCTGGGGCACCCTGTGAGGTGCTGGGGGTGGTTTCTGTGTGGTGCTGTGGTGCAGGTACCCTTCTGAGGAGTTGCATTTGCCAGGCAGATGTGAAACTGGTGCTGGGTTGGGCACAGGCTGCTTGTGCATTCAGGTTCTATTTGCAGATGCCTGAAGCTGCAGGCTATCAAACCAGAAGAGCACCAAAAAAGTCCAATTCTCTGCTGAAAGTTACTGTTATTTTTCTCAGCTGGAACATCAATTTAACATTTTAGGGCTTTCTGTTCAAAGTGAGGCTGTGAAAGGAAATTTCCACTGGTAGGTGACCACGAGCAGTTTATTCCTCCCGTGGTAGCTGTGCTAAGCTTGATCCCAGACAAAGAGCTGGTAGACAGCAGATGCAGCTGACCCCCTCCTGGAATGGTCCTGCACTGTCTGTGGGAACATAGCTGAATCACAGAAGCACAGAGTTGTCAGGGTTGGGAGGGACCTCAAGGCTCAGCCAGTCCCAACCCCCTGCCATGGGCAGGGACACCTCACACTGCAGCAGGTTGCTCACAGCCACATCCAGCCTGGCTGCAAACACCTCCAGGCAGGAGGCTGCCACCACCTCCCTGGGCAGCCTGTGCCAGGCTCTCACCACCCTCCTGGGCAACAACTTCTTCCTCACATCCAATCTGAATCTCCCCACTTCTAGTTTACTCCATTCCCCCCAGTCCTACCCCTCCCTGGGTTGGGGGTTGGGTTTTCTTCCCTCCAAGATGATGATCAAGCCTCTGACAAGCTGGGGAATGTTATCACTGAAGTTCCACAGGAAATGAAAAGCAAACTGTCCTTTGACATATAGCCTGAGACACATTTAAGGCCTCAACAACTAGACATCATCAATCTCTCTGCTGAAATGGACCAGAAGAACCAGCAGGTCACCAATTCATTAGAGAAAGTCACAGGGAATACAGCCATCAGTAGAGAACAGAATAGGGAAGTTCCAGGTTTGCACTAAAATTGTAGCTACCATCCAACCTGGCTTTGAACACATCCAGGCTTGGAGCCTCCACAGCTTCTCTGGGCAACCTGTTCCAGTGCTTCACCACCCTCATCTGGAAGAATTTCTTCCTAATGTCTAAGCTAAACCAAGCTTCTTCAAGTCTGAAGCCACTACTCCTTTCTCCTATTGCTCTGTGCCTGTGTAAAAAGTCTCTCTCTGTCTCTCCTGGGGGCCCTTAAAATGCTGGAAGGACTCTGCAAGATCTCCCTGCAGCCTTCTCTTTCCCAGGCTGATTAACCCCAGTTCTCTCAGCCTGTCTCTGTAAGAGAGATGTTCCAGCCCCCTGATCATCTTTGTAGACCTGCTCTAACAGTTTCACGTCCTTCTTGTGCTGAGGGGTCCAGAGCTGGATGATCTTCCAGGGTCCCTTCCAACCCAAACTGTGCTCTAAGTCTATACTCTCAGTTGAAACCTCTGTTTCCCAAGGACACAGAGCAGGCTCTGCAAACGAGCAGGAAACACACCACACACTGAGTAAATTCTTCTGCACACACACTATAAAGTCTGTCAGTTTATGAATCCACCATTTAAACACATCCTGAGGATAGTTCAAAGAGCATTTCAACCACTCAGATGAGTTTCAGACTTTCTAGAGGTGGCAACTGACTGACTTGCTTCTAGTTTGTGTGGGCATCTAACCCATGCTGCTAAATGATATTGGTGTTTTGATTTCACAGAACCACAGAGACATTCAGCTTGGAACAGAGCCTCAGGGTCACCAAGGCCAACCCAGAGCCCTGCTCTGCAAGGCTCAGCCCTAAACCACAGCCCCAAGCACCACAGCCAAACCACCTGCAAACACAGCCAGGCCTGGGGACTCCACCACCTCCCTGGGCAGCACATTCCAAGCCCTCACCACTCTTGCCTGAAAAAAACCTTTCCTCATGTCCAGTCTGAACCTCCCCAGGGGCAGCTTGAGGCCATTCCCTCTTCTTCTGTCACTAATGACCTGGGAGCAGAGACCAGCACCAACCTCTCCACAACCTCCTTGCAGGGAGCTGCAGAGAGCCAGGAGGTCTCCCCTCAGCCTCCTCCTTCAAATTCAACAGCCCCAGCTCCCTCAGCCATTCCTCCTCAGAGTTATTCCCCAGTCTCACCTGTTTCTGTGGCACAGGAGCCAGAAGGCTGCTCCAGTGCAGTGATTTTCATAAGCACATTGGACAATCCTGTCATAAACTCATCTTCCAATACATGCACACACTAAACTCCAACCATGCTCACAGTCTGCCCCCTGTTCTGGCAAGAGCATGGCAGGACAGCCTCATCTTTCATGTTTTACCAGAGAGGTTCAGTGCAGCTTCTGCTCCTGTTGCATCACGTGAGACCTTAGGGATCATTAACTCCACCTGAGCTTCAGTTCTCTGTGAGGCTGACCAGAACACTCCACACTGGCATCTGAAGACCAGAGTCACAGAATCACAGAATCAACCAGGTTGGAAGAGACCTCCAAGATCATCAAGGCTCCAAGCATCTGCAGGGGGCTCCAAGAAAGCTGGGGAGGGACTTTTGAGGAGGTCAGGGAGTGATAGGACTGGGGGGGGTGGAGCCGAACTAGAAATGGGCAGATTCAGATTGGCTGTTAGGAAGAAGTTGTTCCCCATGAGGGTGGTGAGAGCCTGGCACAGGCTGCCCAGGGAGGTGGTGGCAGCCTCCTGCCTGGAGGTGTTTGCAGCCAGGCTGGATGTGGCTGTGAGCAACCTGCTGCAGTGTGAGGTGTCCCTGCCCATGGCAGGGGGGTTGGGACTGGCTGAGCCTTGAGGTCCCTTCCAACCCTGACAATTCTGTGATTCTAAGTCCAACTGATCACCCAACCCTACCTAATCAAGCAGACCATGGCACCACTTCAGTCCTTCAGTGTATTGCTAACATCAACCAGAAGCAGGGAGCGAGCAGCTGTGAGCCTGGCTGTGGTTTCAGTTGGCAGGGCAGCCTCCCCTGCCCCGGCAGCCACGATGCATCTCAGTGCCACAGCATTAGAAGGGTGAGCTTTAGGTTAAGCAGGGTATGCAGGATGTATCAGCTTGGCCTGCTGGGCTTTTTTACTTCTTTGAAGGTAAAATTCAAGCTTTTCAATTTCCATCCATCTGTGTCTAATCAAAGACTCTAAAGCTTTAAAGCACTTCATCTCATCATTTTCCTTTCTTGACTGCACAGAGCATTGCTGCACTAAAGGTCAGTGGTGTGATGGTTTAACTGAGCTGCAGCAAGCAGCACTTGGCTAATGCTGGGAGCTGCCTCTCACAACAGCCCTGAGTGCTACCTCAGTTTAGGATTGCTCTACACTTCAGAGTTTGTGGTTTCTGTCCTTGGGCAGCCTTAATTCTCAAGGGAAGCTGTGTGCATTGCTTGCCTACAGCAGTTAGATCCCAGAGGAGGTCTGAGGTCACTCAGCTCTCTAACTGCAGCCCTACCAGGAAGCACAGGATCATAGAATCAGCCAGGTTGGAAAAGACCTCAGAGAGCATCAGGTCCAGCCTATGACCTAATACCTATGACCCAACACCTCCTGACAACCAAACCATGGCTCCAAGGGTCACATCCAAGCCTTTCCTGAACAACTCCAGTGATGGGGACTCCACCTCCTCCCTGGGCAGCACATCCCAATGGCCAATCTCTCTTGCTGGGAAGAACTTTCTCCTCACCTCCAGCCTGAACCTCCCCTGGCACAGCTTGAGACTGTGTCCTCTTGTTCTGGTGCTGCTTGCCTGGGAGAAGAGACCAACCCCCTCCTGGCTACAACCTCCCTTCAGGGAGTTGTAGAGAGCAAGAAGGTCTCCCTTGAGCCTCTTCTTCTGCAGGCTAAGCAACCCCAGCTCCCTCAGCCTCTCCTCACAGGGCTGTGCTCCAGACCCCTCCCCAGCCTCATTGCCCTTCTCTGGACACCTTCAAGAGTCTCAATGTCCTTCTTAAACTGAGGAGCCCAGAACTGGACACAGAACTGTGACCTAACCAGTGCTGAGCACAGGGCAGAATGACCTCCCTGCTCCTGCTGGCCACACTGTTCCTGATGCAGGCCAGGATGCCATTGGCCCTCTTGGCTGCCTGGGCACACTGCAGGCTCATGTTCAGCCTCCCATCAACCAGCACCCCCAGGTCCCTCCTGCCTGGCTGCTCTCAGCCATCTGACCCCAGCCTGTAGCACTGCCTGGGGTTGTTGTGGCCAATGTGCAGAACCTGGCACTTGGATGTGTTCAATCTCCTGCCCTTGGCCTCTGCCCATCTGCCCAGCCTGGCAAGGTCCCTCTGCAGAGCTCTCCTACCCTCTACAGATCAACTCCTGCCCCCAGCTTGGTGTCATCTGCAAAGGCAGCAGTGCATGGAGGGGCTGCTTCTGCCAAAGCCAAAGGCAATCAAAAGCTGCCCTTATGGAATCAGGGCACTTAGATGAATGCAGGAGCCATGGCAGCCACACTCCTGAGGCTAGACAATAATGAGCACACACAGATAACATGCTTGGAAGGGCCACAAATGGCTTTAAAAGACAAATCATAGAATTGTGAGGGTTGGAAGGGACCTCAAAGACCATCCAGTTCCAACCCCCCTGCCATAAAACCTTCATGATGTTCCTTTGAACTTCAGCCCTTCAAACCCTTTGAAAGTTATCACACACAACACAGCAGGTTCAAGCTTGAGCAGAGAAGGTTTCAGCTCCACAGGAGGAGAAACTTCTTTGGTGTGAGGGTGGCAGAGCCCTGGAGCAGGCTGCCCAGAGAGGTTGTGGAGTCTCCATCCCTGGAGCCTTTCCAACCCCCCTGGATGCCTTCCTGTGTGGCCTCCCCTGGGTGCTGCTGCTCTGGCAGGGGCTTGGACTGGATGAGTCTGGAGGTCCCTTCCAACCTCTAATGTCCTGTGGTACTGTGACTTTGCCTAAACTGAGCCAAAGTCTTCGTGCTCCTCCCCAGCATGCCTGCCATCACCTAACAGGAGGAAGTTAGCTCTGTACTCACCATGTCTCCAACGTGGGGAACTCTGGAGCTGCTCAGCCCAAGCTCAAGCCAGGAGTCACAGCAGGAGGAGCAGCAGACTGCAAATGTGGAACAGGACAAAATTACAACAGGGGCAAAAATCTGAGCCAAGAGTTGTGCCCCTGATTTGTTCCTCACCCCTGTGTCTGAGCTGAGGGTGGTGAATTTCCCAGGGAAAAGCAGAGCTGCTATGAAATCAAATCAGAACAAACCCCAAAGAAAGGAAATATGAGGCTAGAGCTGATGGATTGTAGATATTTCTGTTTTATCTCCCTCATGGCAAGCTGCAGCCCCTGAACACAGACAACTTGCAGACAGCTGATGCAGATTACATGGGGGCCTCCTGGGTGTATGTATTGCTGCTCTTCCCTGGTCCTGTTGTTTATATCCTCATTTTCATCTGTGATATAGGAACTAATGTTCTGAGAAGCCAGATTTGCCACCAAGGGTCTATATATTTGCTGGCCAGCTCCTCAGAAGCCAGGATGGATTCCCCCAGCCCCATATTTAAGAGTGATTGAGTGTGTGTTGCTATGCACTGGTCCATTTTGGATGGGGGTTTTGGTGGGGGTTTTGTTGCTTGTTTGCCTATGTTTATGGCAGTGTTTTGTTCAAAGAAAAAAGAGAGGACAAAAGACAAGAAAAGGAAAAGGCTCCCACAGACTTCCAGCAGTAAATCATCTGCTACCATGTCCCTACACAAAGCAGAGCTGCAAATATCCTCCCCCTGCCCCTCCTGGACTTCAGGGTTTATCTTCCTGGAACATCTGCACATTCGGAATTCAAGACATGCCATGACCTTCATTTTCTTCCTCTGCTGTGACCTCTGGGATGGAACCAGAACTCCTTTTATTCTGCCTCTTTTTACATGGAAGCAGATTCAGATGTTAACTGAGCTGGACACAGCAACTGGGTGCCTTACATAAGTGAAGTGAGAGCTCTCCCCAGGGAGTTTTAGGGGTTTGCCAAAGAAAAACAATATGAACAAAAACTGCAGAGCCACAGAGACACTCAGCTTGGGAAAGAGCCTCAGGGTCACCAAGGCCAGCCCAGGACCCTGCTCTGCAAGGCTCAGCCCTAAACCACAGCCCCAAGCACCACAGCCAAACCACCTGCAAACACAGCCAGGCTTGGGGACTCCACCACCTCCTGGGCAGCACATTCCAAGCCCTCACCACTCTTGCCCTGGAAAAACCTTTCCTCATGTCCAGTCTGAACCTCCCCAGGGGCAGCTTGAGGCCATTCCCTCTTCTTCTGTCCCTACTGACATGGGAGCAGAGACCAGCACCAAGCTCTCCACAACCTCCTTGCAGGGAGCTGTAGAGAGCCAGGAGGTCTCCCCTCAGCCTCCTCTCTTTCCCACTAACCATCCCCAGCTCCTGCAGTTGCTCTCCAGCAGATTTCTTCTCCAGGCCCTTCCCAGCTCCCTTGCCCTCCTCTGCCCTGGCTCCAGCACCTCCACATCTCTCTTGTCCTGAGGTGCCCAAAGCTGGACACAGCACTGGAGGTGTGGCCTGCCCAGAGCTGAGTGCCAGGGCACAATCCCCTCCCTGCTGCTGCTGGACACAGCATTGCTGATCCCAGCCAGGAGGCCTTTGGCTTTCTTGGCCCCCTGGGCACACTGCTGGCTCCTCTTCAGCTGCTTGTCCATCAGCACCCCCAGGTCCCTTTCTGGCAGCAGCTTTCCAGCCACACTGCCCCAAGCCTGGAGCCTTGCTTGGGGTTGCTGTGCCCCAAGTGCAGGACCTGGCACTTGGCCTTGCTGAAGCTCCTCCTGCTAACGTTGGCCATGGATCCAACCTGTCCAAGTCCTCCCTACCCTGGTGCAGAACAACACTGCCACCCTACTTGGTGTCATTTTTAACTCACTGCTGACACACTTCATCTACTACTAAAACCAGAACTGCACTCCAGCAAATGAGAGCAATCAACAGATTGGATCCCAGGTTTAGGAAATGTCCAGATTCACCAGGCATTATCGATCTGGAAGCTCTCACTACTGCCACACAAAACCCAACCCCAACAAACCCACACCCTGACAGATGCTCCTGCTAATCACTACACAATTTTCTGGCTAATCCCTAACCACTTCCAAACAGATGCTGCAGTCCCTGCATTAAGCCACTCTGAATTCAACAAGTGGGGATACAATAAAATGGGATCAGGGGGGGATTTGAAAGCATCAGTTATAAAGTCAGATGTCAAAGTGCTCTTTTCCCAGTGACCAGAGAGGAGGAAAACACAATAGTGGGTAACTGAGCCCTGTGGGGAGAATAGACAACACATTGCAGCCAGCTGCCCCACAGGTGGGAACAATGAAGGGCATCACATTTAAAAGAGAGGCAGAAGGAAAATTTAGAGGATATAGAGAGCACAGCTGCAATCCTGTGTCCAGTTCTGGGCTCCCCAGCTCAAGAGAGACAGAGACCTGCTGGAGAGAGGCCAAGGCAGAGCCAGGAGGATGCTTAGGGGACTTGAGCATCTCCCCTGGGAAGAGAGACTGAGAGCCCTGGGGCTGTTGAGTCTGGAGAAGAGAAGGCTGAGAGGGATCTGATCAATGGCTATCAAGAGCTGAGGGCTGGGGGTCAAGGGGAGGGGGCCAAGCTCTTTTGGGTGGTGCACAGCAAGAAGCCAAGGAGCAATGGAGACAAACTTGAGCAGAGAAGGTTTCAGCTCAGCATGAGGAGAAACTTCTTTGGTGTGAGGGTGGCAGAGCCCTGGAGCAGGCTGCCCAGAGAGGTTGTGGAGTCTCCTGCTCTGGAGCCTTTCCAACCCCAGCTGGATGCTCTCCTGTGTGGACTGCCGTGGGTGCTGCTGCTCTGGCAGGGGCTTGGACTGGATGAGCTCTGAGGGTCCCTTCCAGCCTCTACATTCTGTGACAAATGTCACAATCCAGAGAGCACCTCATTCATGTTTGGGGGGGTTAATTATCCAGTTTCTGTTGCCAAAGTTTGTGAGCAAAATGAATGAAAACAATTTACAAAACCACTATCAAAACATTTCAGCTCCTCAAAATTGCTGTTCCAGGCCATCAGTGTGTCCATACTGTGTCATTAAAGGCATAATGAAAGACACTGCCAGCAACAGTGGGAAATGGATTCCTCTGAGAAATTGCACAGTGAGAGCTGAGAGCTTTTCCTGATGACAGTTCAGGCTTTGGAATACTTAGAATCACAGAATAATGGTCAGGGCTGGAAGGGACCTCAAGGCTCAGCCAGTCCCAACCCCCTGCCATGGGCAGGGACACCTCACACTGCAGCAGGTTGCTCACAGCCACATCCAGCCTGGCTGCAAACACCTCCAGGCAGGAGGCTTCCACCACCTCCCTGGGCAACCTGTGCCAGGCTCTCACCACCCTCCTGGGGAACAACTTCTTCCTCACAGCCAATCTGAATCTTTCTAGTTTTGATCCATTCCCCCCAGTCCTATCACTCCCTGACACTCTCAAAAGTCCCTCCCCAGCTTTCTTGCAGGCTCCCTTAAGATTCTGGGTACTTTTCCAGGAGAAAAGCAAAGCAAAGCACAACAAGACAAAGCAAAGCAAAGCAAAGCAAAGTGAAGCAGAGCAAAGCAAAGCAAAGCACAACAAGACAAAGCAAAGCAAAGCAAAGCAAAGCAGAGCAAAGCAGAGCAAGACAAAGCAAAGCAAAACAAAACAAGACAAAGCAAAGCAAAGCAAAGCAGATGAAATTAACCAATGGCTTCCCCCCCAGTGCTGTGGGAGTCTATGCAATGGGGCTGTGCCTGTGTGCTGTCTAGGAACAGGCATTTGGCACAGTGCGAGGTGGAACCTCTTTTGAAAAAGAATGGGTAGAACTCAAGCCACAAAGGGACTCAGTCTCCCCCTCCTCCCTCGGTGCTGCCTTTCAGGGGGAAAGCACAGTGGCTCGTGTCTGTGGCATAAAAAGCTCCTGGGTAGGGCCCTTGCATCAGCAGAGGCCAGAGAAGCTGGTGAGGAGCAGCAGAGCCAGAGGCAGGAGAGGTGCTCTCTGTCATGGAATCAGAGGCCCAGGGGAGCTGGGCAGCTGGTGTGGGTGCTGGCAAAGCTCCCTTGGGGGTTGCCTGGTTTCTTTCAGCCTTTCCCTGAGGGGCTGCTGCCAGCCACCAGCAGAGACAGGGTGTTTGGCACTCCTGCAACGTGCCAGCTCCACACGTAAGGCAGACACGATGCTTTCTGCCTCCGAATCCACAACCAGAGGGTGCAGCAAAAGCAGCAGAGACTTGGTGGACATCAGATCTGAGCTTCTCTCTGTTGAGTCCATTGCATTTCAGAGGCCTTGTGCGGATCAAAATGCTCTTTAATTCTTGACAAACTATCTACATCTATTTCTTCTCCCCCCCTTCCACCGCATCTGAAGGGGGAATCGGTCTAGGATGTTAAACCCCGTGGATGGCAGCTAGGGATGTGCTTTGCACTACCAACAGAAGGAAATGAGAGGCACATGTAGTAATTCACAATTCCCTTCAGAGAAAGAGCTCCAGCCCCAGTCTCCTCCACACACACTATTGCTTCAAGGCTTGCCTTCATTAAAGGCTATTCCCACTGTAAACAAGGAGGTTTGTATTTCCTCAGCATTGAGCACAACACATTGGGGCTTTGGTTTAATTGAACTTTTCTGCCCTCTTCTAACTTGAATAAAATCCATCAAGAAAACAGCAAGCAGAAACCAATCATCCTTCTGCCACAGTTTTAATCTTTCAACCACCTTTTTCCCTCCCCAACCTGCCACATTACTAACCACTGCACAAAGCCATGCAGGACAAAACCACTGCACCACCAGAGATGCACAGCTCCAGCACAGGCTCCTGAAGGGAAACATTTTTAAACCCCACCTCACTGTACAGCATCTGCAGTGGGGCTGCCCCCTTCCCACCTGGGGCTCAACAAACCTCATCCAGCGAGGAACTGCTTCGTGCCTGGCAGCAGGACTGGCAGCAGTGTCTCTCTGCCATGATGGCTGAGACTGGGCACAGCACTCAGAGGCACATCAGGTCAGAAGGGACCCTTCAGAGGTCATCCTGTCCAGCCCCCTGCAGTCAGCAGGGACCCCTCCAACTAGATCAGGCTGCCCAGGGCCACACCAAGTCTGATCTTGAATGTCTCCAGGGATGGGGCCTCAACCACACCTTTGGGCAACCTATTCCAGCATTCCACCATCCTCGTGGTGTCATAGCATCATAGCATCAGTCAGGGTGGGAAGGGACCACAAGGATCAGCTAGTTCCAAGCCCCCTGCCATGGGCAGGGATGCCCCACACTAGATCAGGCTGGCCAGAGCCTCAGCCAGCCTGGGCTTAAACACCTCCAGGGACGGGGCCTCAACCACCTCCCTGGATAACCCATTCCAGGGCCTCACCACCCTCATGGGGAAGAACTTCCTCCTCACCTCCAGCCTGAATCTCCCCACCTCCAGCTTCATTCCATTCCCCCTAGTCCTATCTCTACCTGGTGCAGAACTTCCTCCTGATGGCCAACCTAAATCTCCCCTGCTCCACTTTCAAACCATTGCCTCTCATTCTAGCATCACAAGCCCTTGTAAAAATCCCTCCCCAGCTCTCCTGTAGCCCCCTTCAGATACTGAAATGCAGCTCTAAGGTCTCCCTGAAGCCTTCTCCTCTCCAGGCTGAACAACCCCAACTCTCTCAGCTTGTCCCCATAGCAGAGGTGCTCCAACCCCCTGATCATCTTTGTGACTTCACCCAGGTTGACACCTCTTGGGTTAGGCTCCTGCAGCCCACAGGCAGGCAGATTTGGGTCTGAATTCATCCATGGAAAGCACACTTTGGGAGGGTTTAGGGCTTTCTTTATGAAAGTCTTCTACTACCACTTCCTATGAAATCCACAGGAGCTGCCTCAGTGTTGGTCAGACTGTTAGGAGCTGACTGCTCTTCCTCCATGACCTCAGAAGTGGACCTGTTTCTGAGAGCTTTTCTGCTTCCATGCAGGCTGGATGCTAAATGAAATTGGAAAGCCTACCTGAAGTGTCAGCAAAGAGGCACTGGGAGCACTTAGATTGAGGGAAATCTTGAGAGGGGATTCAGGATTGGCTGAACATAGAATTACTGAATTGTGAGGGTTGGAAGGCACCCCAAGGATCAGCCAGTTCCAACCCCCCTGCCATGGGCAAGGACACCTCACACTGCAGCAGGTTGCTCACAGCCACATCCAGCCTGGCTGCAAACACCTCCAGGCAGGAGGCTGCCACCACTCCCTGGGCAGCCTGGGCCAGGCTCTCACCACCTCATGGGGAACAACTTCTTCCTAGCATCCAATCTCAATCCACCCTCCTCCAGTTTTGCTCCATCCCCCCAGTCCTATCACTCCCTGGCACCCTCAAAAGTCCCTCCCCAGCTTTCTTGGAGCCCCCTGCAGATACTGGAAGGCCACAATGAGGTCTCTTCAGAGCCTTCTCTTCTCCAGACTGCACAACCCCAGCTCCCTCAGTCTGTCTCCATAGCAGAGCAGCTCCAACCCTCTGCTCATCCTCGTGGCCCTTCTCTGGACACCTTCCAGCACCTCCAGATCCTTCCTGGCACAGAGGCTCCAGAACTGGACACAGAGCTCCAGCTGTGGTCTCAGCAGAGTGGAGCAGAGGGGCAGAATCCCCTCCCTGGCCCTGCTGGCTATGCTGTCTCCCTCTGCAACCCAACCTGTGCCAGTCAGCGCATCTCAAGCTTTTGCCTAATCCAAGACAGGCCTCTGAGATCAGTCCTGCTGCCTGCTGGAACACCTGCCCCAGGCTGGAGATGCTGGAACCTGTGTGGTCTCTGCGCTGGAGCCAGGCTGCCGGTGCAGCCTCCCGGCGTCCCAGGCGGTGGCAGGCGCCCGCAGCTGCTTGGGGAAATGGGCAAGGCTGCCTGCCTGTGCTGGAGGTGGCAGCAACAGTGACAAGAACGTCAGTCCCACTCACCTGCAATGCCCTGTCCTGGGAGCCTGTCATTTGGCAACGAATTTCCAGGTCAGAGAAAAACCGCTTCAGCACCGAGTAACACTGAGATCAAAGCTGGAGAGGGAGGGGGAAGGTTAGTTCCCATTGTGGAAGCTTCTCCCTCAGGCCAGCTCCTCTCCAGGCTGACAACTAACTCCCTAGTACCTGTGCTTTGACAATGTGCCCTCAGCCAGGCCCACAGCTGGCCACACTGCCTTTCAGTTCCACCTCACTTCTCTCCTCCACGCACCCTGGAGTTCTCCAACATGCCATCAAGTCAGCCCTGGCTCTGCCAAATCAGCCTGGACACGGTGCACTTCCATTAAACCAGGTCACAGAATCACAGAAACATTCAGGGGGGAAAAGAGCCTCAGGGTCACCAAGGCCAGCCCAGAGCCCTGCTCTGCAAGGCTCAGCCCTAAACCACAGCCCCAAGCACCACAGCCAAAGCACCTGCAAACACAGCCAGGGTTAAAGGTGCCCAGCAATGCACTTCAAACACTGCTCTCTGAACACTGCACTGGTAAAAACTGGCTGGGGGGAGTGACAGAGAGCCCTGGCTGGGGGAGTGACAGAGAGCCCGTCTGGGGGGAGTGACAGAGCCCTGGTTGGGGGGAGTGACAGAGCTCTACCTGGGGAAGGGTCCAGCAGAGGCAATTATTAAAAAAAAATGGCATGGAGGTGGTTAAGCAATTTTGCTTGCATATCGTTTGTCCTCTTAGCATCCGAGACAGTGGCTGTGTACAAGGGTTGCTCCAGGTGGGACATACTCCCTTACCAGTGTGGGATCATTACTCCTCACCAGCAACAGCTGCAGCAGCATCTTTGACAGTGGTGGAAGCTGAGGCAGAGGAAATTTCACATAAATATGAGGAAAAGAATTTTCCCTGTGAGGGTGCCAGAGCCCTGGAGCAGGCTGCCCAGGGGGGTGGTGGAGTCTCCCTCTCTGGAGGTATTCAAAACCTGCCTGGATGTGCTCCTGTGTGACCTGCTCTAGGTGCCCCTGCTCTGGCAGGGGGTTGGACTGGCTGAGCTTTGGAGGTCCCTTCCAGCCCCTAACATTCTGTGATGCTGTGATGTGCATCCTGAGCCTGCAGGAAAAACACCCAGAGAGACTTCCAAGCAGAAGCCCTTTCTGCCTCAGAGCTGAAGTAAAGCTTTGGAGGCTTTTTGTGGTGGCTTCACTAACTGGGAAGTGCAGAATGGGTAGGGGCTTGGTGCAAGTCTTTCCCAAATGCAGCAACCACAAACCTCTGAGAAAAAGCAAAACCAACCAAACAAATCCAGACCAGGTTGTCATTTACTTACATGTGAACACTACTCCCACTTCCTGGCATTTGAACCACATCAGTCTTGGTGACAGAGACTTCCCCTCTTCCACATCACTACCTTTAATTCTTCAGGGTTCTAAGTGCTAGTGAGGACAGCGCTTCAAGCTGTTATGCAACAGGAAAACAGATGCCTGTTACATAAACTTCTATGAATGCAGTGGAACTAAAAGCTGTGCCATGATGTTCATACTACTGAAAATACACATCTATATGTGTGCATATACATAGGATGGGGGTGGGGAGGGGGGCCATGGAGATACAGCAAGTGTGTGTGTGTGTGTGAAAAACCAGCCCACTGCCATCAGCTGCAAAACTCTGCATCCAGAATGGCACAGAACCACGTCTCAGATGTGTCACCAGCAGATCCAGAGAGGTGATTCTGCCACTTTGGTCTCCTGAGAACTCACCTGGAGTGTTGTGTGCAGCTCTGCAACCCTCAACACAGGAAGGACATGGACCTGATGGAGCAGGTCCAGAGGAGTGCACTGAAAATTATCAAGGGGTTGGAGCAGCTCTGCTATATGACAGGCGAGGGAGCTGGGGGTGTTCAGCCTGGAGAAGAGGAGGCTCCAAGCAGATCTAATAGCAGCCTGCCAGTCCCTGAAGGGGGCTACAAGAAGGATGGAGAGAGACTGTTTGCAAAGGCCTGCAGGGACAGGACCAGGGACAGCGGCTTCAGACTAGAGCAGAGCAGATTGAGATTGGATGTGAGGAACAAGTTCTGCACCATGAGGGTGGTGGAACACTGGAAGAGGTTGCCCAGGGAGGTGGTTAAGGCCCCTTCCCTGGAGATATTCAAGGTGAGGCTGGGCAGGGCTCTGGGCAGCCTGATCTAGCTGGGGATGTCCCTGCTGACTGCAGAGGGGTTGGACTGGCTGAGCTTTGGAGGTGCCTTCCAGCCTGGACCATTCGATGATTCTGTATGAGGGAAAGATTTACAGGTGCTCCAGCGGACATCAGTGAAGACTACCAGCAGGATTTGGCATCCAAATTCCTTATGGAACCTCAAAAGTCTTAACTTTGAACACCCCTGCCTAGGCAGTCAGCTGCACTAAGGAGTGGTTATTTACAGCTGCAAGTTGCTGTCAAATTATTGCTTATTAGCTACAAGTAATTGCATGTGCACGTTGAGGTGAGCCTCTGCTCATGAGCACATCTGGCCAGGAAGCACAGCTGTGGGTGCAAATGCACACATCCCATCACACAATCACAGAGACCTCAGCGTGGAACAGAGCCTCAGGGTCACCCAAGGCCAGCCCAGAGCCCTGCTCTGCAAGGCTCACCCCGGAACCACAGCCCCAAGCACCACAGCCAAACCACCTGCAAACACAGCCAGGCTTGGGGACTCCACCACCTCCCTGGGCAGCACATTCCAAGCCCTCACCACTCTTGCCCTGCAAAAAACCTTTCCTCATGTCAGTCTGAACCTCCCCAGGGGCAGCTTGAGGCCATTCCCTCTTCTTCTGCACTAATGACCTGGGGAGCAGAGACCAGCACCAACCTCTCCACAACCTCCTTGCAGGGAGCTGTAGAGAGCCAGGAGGTCTCCCCTCAGCCTCCTCTTTTTCCATCCTGACAGCTCAGTCCTTATCTTGCAACCTCTTATTGACTCCCTAAACAAACATAAACACCAAAAATCATTAAAAAGCTTTTTTTTGCCCCCAGACTTCTCCGGAGCAAGCTCCAAAGTGCACTCTTGGCTTACCCCTGATGGAATTTGACATAAAGCAAGCAAACCCTCAGATGAACTCCCCAGGCCGAGCAGATTCGTTTAATTTGCCGCAGCCCTCCGTGGAGCTGCGGTTCCAGGGGAAAGCAGCAGGTCCTGATCCTGGGCTCTAACAGATGGCCCCAGCAACATGACAGTAATAGCATCTGACATGTGTTGTTCCAATGAGCTCTCTGACTCAGAGAAGTGTGCAAGCCTTGCATGCTGTGTGTCTGCTGCCTCAGATTGTTATTTTGGCATGCTTCTGCTGGCATATGCTGCCCTGAGCCGTTCACAGCAGCTCACATTCCCATCACAGAATGAAGAGGGAAAGAGAGGAGGGCCAGGAGCCTATCCACCAGTTAACCTCCTTCCCAAGGTAACGTCTCCCTTGCACCTGGGCCGGCTCCACACAAAGCAAGCCCCCAGAGTGCGCCGCGAGGGAGTAGTTTGTGCCGCGGGGAGTGGAGCCCCGGGGAGGGCAGAGAGGCAGGCTGATGGCAATGGTTACGGGCTGGCCCCCGGAGCCGCTCACGGTGACAGGGGATCAGAGGCCTCTGCAGCGGGCGTTGGAGAGGGCCAGGCTGCAGTCTGAGTGGCGCCTGGGCACTGGGAGCGGAGAGGAGGGGACGGGAAGGGACCATCGGGGTGCCCCGCCGAGGTGCAGCTCCCCTGCTAGCTGCAGCGGTAACGACCACGACCCCTTTGAGGCCGGAACGAATGGGAAGGCACCGAGGGCCCCATCGAGGTGCAGGTCCCCTGCTAATTGCTGGGATAATGAACTGTCCCCTCTGAGGCACGAGGACTGGGAAGGGACCGAGTGCCCCATGGAGGTGGAGCTGCCCTGCTAATTGCAGGGGTGATGAGGCCGAGGGGGTTTTTTCCAGGCACGTGTGATGTGTCTCAGCGTCAGCTTTAACCGAGCAGGACTTCAGTGAGCGCAGTGCTTCAGGCTGCAGGCAGCAAGCCCGGGCTGCAGCGGCAGCAGCAATGATTTCGCGGCGCGCCAGTCGGCGAAATGCCTCAGCAGCGCAAACTGCTCCTGATTGCTTTTCTCACAAAGGAGCTGCTGCCAAGGAAGAGGACAGAGGCTGACAGGGAAACCCATCTCAGCTGCTTTCCTCCTCGGCTTGCAGTTACACCCTCTGCCATTTCCCCCCTTGAAAGCTTATCTGGCTCTCCATAATATTATTTATTGCTGTTGCTGCGTGGGCTGTTTATTCAGCCAGGGACAGACAGGCTCTGACAGCCCTCCCTCCCCTATTCCTCCAGGCCCTTACCTCTCCTTGACTTCAGCTGGTGCTGCCTTCTCCTCTGGCTTGGCTCAGCCTTGCTCAGCTTCTGCAGTCCCTTCTCCCTCTTCACTGTCCCTTGCCTTTTTAACCACCTCTTCTCCGAGGGAGCAGGGGTTCCTTGGAGTCCATTTGAAGGGGCTCTTAAATGGAGAGGTGTGAAAAAGCTACCAGAGAGAGAGAGAGGTGGTAAAAATCATGGGGCTTGGTTGTTAGGTTTAAAAGAAGAAAGCCAAACATTTTTCAGCATAGCCTTGAATCCCCTTCTGTGTGAAGGGGAACAGGCACCCAGCACCAGAACAAGAGGACACAGTCTCAAGCTGCACCAGGGGAAGTTTAGGCCGGAGGTGAGGAGAAAGTTCTTCCCAGCAAGAGAGATTGGCCATTGGGATGTGCTGCCCAGGGAGGTGGTGGAGTCCCCATCCCTGGAGGAGTTAAAAAAAGGCTTGGATGTGGCCCTTGCAGCCATGGTGTAGTTGTCAGGAGGTGTCAGGTATTAGGTCATAGGTTGGACTTGACGATCTCTGAGGTCTTTTCCAACCTGGCTGATTCTATGATACAAAGGTACCAAAGCTC
The DNA here is from genome assembly GCA_015227895.2 of Colaptes auratus. Classification (NCBI taxonomy): domain Eukaryota; kingdom Metazoa; phylum Chordata; class Aves; order Piciformes; family Picidae; genus Colaptes; species Colaptes auratus. The sequence goes on from CM037632.1 coordinate 2,172,467, forward strand.
AAGCATTCACACCAGAAGCATCAGAGACAATTCAGGAGTTGTAAGCCCCAGTGTTGGCCATGGCTCTCTGATTCTGGCTACAAACCATGGGAGCAGCTCAGAAAGGTGGGGGGGAGGAAACTAAAAATGGTGAGTTCTCTCCAAGTGGAGAAGTGCAATTACCTGCAGTGTACAGACAATCCGCTGGGAAGAGCAGGGGAGAGGAGTTCTTCCACAGAAGCACCTGAGCAGGGAAGGAAGCACTGTGCTGGAGACAAGGCCAAACCCAGACTGATGCTCCCTGGATACAGGCAGACAGAAGAAGACTCAGGCCTCCGTGGAGCTGCTGGGATGGCAGTGCCAACATCCCCAGTGAGCAGCACTTGGGCTAAACTACACAAACTCACTTGCAGCAGTCGAGGCATAGGAAGTTCCATGGAAACAGGAGAAGCTGAAACTGGCTGGTCCTTGAGTTCCCTTCCAGCCCTGACAATTCAATGATTCTATGGCATTAGTCCTCCTGGTCCATCCCACCTCTTCATGACTTTGAGGAAGCTGCTCGACAAAAGCTTGAGAAAGACCACAATCAGACTTAGGCAGGCACTAGTCCTGGCAGTGCCACTCCTGGGTGTTTCCAGAGGATTAGACACAGGAACATGCAGAGCCAAGCCTTGTGGCACTGGAGGAGTTCAAAATACCTCTAGAGGTGAGCAGAAAGGAGCTGGCTTTGGCCTGGCTTTTCAAGTCAGGGGTCTGCACTTTGCCTAAGCTTGCACTTTCATCCCTTTAACTTGGCACTGGTGCCTGCATCCAGCTTGTTGAAGACACAGGTATTCTCTGCCAGCTGGTGGCTAAACACCTGCATGAAGAGGAAGTTGGCAGCCTGGTGCCATATTTGGTGTCAGTGCTGGCAACATCGAGGCTGAGAGTTGGTTCCACAATGAGGCTGATAATTACCTGGTGAAAGGCAGAGAGCAGGCAGGATTAGGCTGGTGGAAGATGACAATGGTCCCTGTGAGAAGCAACCAAGGCACAGCAAACAACCTGCTGATCACAGGAGCAATGCTTTGCTTTGCAACCCACAGCCCTGGTTAGCTGCTAGCCAGCGCCTGGCAGTCACGGGGCTGCATTAGCTGGCATGGGTCTCTCAGCTCCAGCTGGGCAGGAGCTGTCCATTACATTATTATCTCCTGGTTATTCTATTTACAACTCACTTTCCCCAGGGAGCCCTCTAAGCACCCCCCCCCCCCCCCCCCGGATGAGCTGCTGCGAGTCCCGAGCGCAAGCAGTGGTGCCGTGCAGCTCCTGCTGTGCGCACACGCCTTGGGCGCCGGGATCTGCGCTGGCAAGTGTTAGCTTTCACCTATAATTACCAAAGGGCCTGGGATCCGCTTCTCTGCGAGACACTTCTCTCCCAGGTGATCAGGCTGTCACAGGGGCGCGCAGCAGATGCGCTCAAGCTGTCACCGTGCCAACTGAAGAGCGAGCAGGACCTGCTTGCAGGGTTGTGCTGAAGAGGGCTTCACGTTTCCAGACTCTTCCCTGAGCTTGAACAGAAAGGTGAAAGTCTCTGCATT
>CM037632.1:2174522-2250337 GCA_015227895.2 Colaptes auratus
CCTTCAGTTGCTCTTCACCAGATTTCTTCTCCAGGCCCTTCCCAGCTTCCTTGCCCTCCTCTGCCCTGGCTCCATATGAAGTTCTTAAGCACAAATCAGCTATGGCCCAACAGAATCTCATCTGGAGGCCAGCAGGAGCAGCAGCTAGTGGTTTTCAGGATACTCCAAGGCATTTCAAACCACAGCCCTGTCTGACCTTGGTGCTGGGGAAGGTCATGGAGCAGATCATCTTGAGTGCCATTAAGCAGCATGTGCAGGGCAAGGTGAGCATGGGTTTGTGAAGGGCAGGCTCTGCTTCACAAACCTGATCTCCTTCTATGACAAGCTGACCTGCTGGGGGATAAGGGAAAGGCTATGGATGTTGTTCATCTGGACTTAGTAAAGCCTTGGACACTGCCTCCCACAGCATCCTCCTGGAGAACCTGACTGCTCGTGGCTTCAGTGGGTGGAGGCTTTGCTGGGTTAAGAACTGGCTGGGCAGCCAGGCCCAGAGAGCAGTGGTGAATGAAGTCAATTCCAGCTGGCAGCTGGTCTCAAGTGGTGTTCCCCAGGTCTCAAGGGGTGCTCCCTAGGGTCTCCTTTGGAGGCAAGTCCTCTTTAACATCTTTATCAGTGATCTAGACAAGGCGAATCGAGTGCACCCTCAGCAAGTGTGCAGATCACACTAAACTGGGTGGCAGTGTTGATCTGCTTGAGGGTAGGCAGGCTCTGCACAGGGAGTTGGACAGGTTGGATGTGCCAAAGTTAATTGTATGAGGTTTAACAAGGCCAAGTGCTAGGTCCTGCACTTGGATCACAACCACCCCACGAAACGCTACGAGCTTGGGGTGGAGTGGATGGCAATCTGCTGGGCAGGAAAGGACCTGGGGGTGGTAGCAGACCCCCATTGGATGGGCTGCCCGGGGAGGTGGGGGAGTCACCTTCATTGGAGGTGTTCAGGAGGAGACTTGCTGGGGTGCTTGGTGCCATGGTTAGTTGTTTGGGTGGGTTGGATTGGTTGATGGGTTGGAAGGGATCACCTTGAAGGTCTCTTCCAACCTGGTGTATTCTGTTCTGTCCTATCCAGCAGAACACAAACCAGCAGTGTGCCCAGTCGGTCATCTCCAGCTTCTCTTCCATCAGCACCTCCACGTCCTTCACCACAGGGCAGCTTTCTAGCACCTCATCCCCCACTCTGTTTAGATAATGACAGTCTAGCATTCCTTTCCCTCTGTCCTCCAGGCTGTGATGGATTCCTGCCCAGTGGAAGAGAGTGTCCATTTTTCAGGAAGCCTGTGCACAGCTGAGGCAGACAACTGCTGCCGTGCCCTGAGAACACTACCAAACCCTGCAGCCCTTACATCCCCTGGCAGAGCAGATCAGCAGTTCTTCAGTGCTCAGGCTGGCAGCCTCTCAATCAAGAGGCAACCAAACTGATGAACATTTCCCACTACTGTAAAACCAAAAGAGAACAAGCACTAATTATTACTTGGGCTTTACAGGCAGAGAAAGAACAATGATCTGTCTTGCTTGCTGTAATGCAGCAATTCCAAGTCAGACTTGCACAGATGGCAGAAAGAGGTCACCTTGCTAAGAAGAAAGACAGAGTATGAGGGCAAGGACTGGGAAAAATTTAGCAGAACTAAGGCAGAGAACTCAGGCAACGTTATGAAGATTCATCCTAGAAGCAGCAGCAGAGACAGAAGGAAGGACAAAGGAAGGGGAAGAACGCAGAAGCAGCAGAGAGAGTGCTGACGAAGATGATGGAAGATCAAGCAAGGCAGTAGGCAATGCTGCAATGAAAAGGCAAGGAACACGTCAGAGACTCAAGCTGCCATTAAGCAAACAAATCAGAATGAACAGTGAATCACAGAACTGTCAGGGCTGGAAGGGACCGCAAGGGTCCCCCTGCCATGGGCAGGGACACTTCACACTGCTTCATGTTACTCACAGCCACATCCAGCCTGCCCTTAGAAACCTCCAGGCAGGAGGCTGCCACCACCTCCCTGGGCAGCCTGTGCCAGGCTCTCACCACCCTCCTGGGGAACAACTTCTTCCTACCATCCTCTCTCAATCTACCCATTATCACGATCGTTAGTGCTCACAGCAAGTGGCTTGGCATCCTCCAACAGCAGCCCAACACTTGTACCCAGGCCTGCAATGCCTCCTGCAGCAAAAGGCAGCAGTGGTCTCTCTCACCCAAGTTCTCCCTGCCAGCAGTGGGGAAATGGAGCAGAGGTGTCTGAGTGGCCTTTAAAAATCAGAACAGTTGCCGGCTGCAGCTTTTCTTCACAAGGCTGAGCTACTTTCGTACATCACCAGGAAGAGTTTAAATTTTCCTGTGACACACTTTAAAAGCTGAATCCTGCTCTTGAAAAATACTCAGCAAGAGCAGATGTTAATGGCCCAAGCTTGTCTTCCACTGCGCAGCACCTTGACTAAAGGCCTTGCAAAATCATTGTCTGAGACCCTGCATTCACAGCTTCCAAGTGGTTTATGCTGCAGGAGGAAAACAAGACCCTACCATTTTTGCATGAACCAGGTAATTAGTGCCTTGAACATACCTGGGAGGAAAAATATCTCAGAGGTAACTTGCAAGTTTTCTCCCAGGCACAGCTACAGGAAAAATTACTTCCTGAAGCACAGAACTGGTTTTTTCCAGCATGCATTTTAAAACCATTTTGGATTTTGGTTGGCATTCACTGACAAAACAGCAGGGGCAAAAAAACAACTCTCACCCAAGCCTCTCTGTCAACTTATGTAGCAAGGTCCCAGCATGGAGTCACAGAATGTTAGGGGATGGGAGGGACCTCCAAAGCTCAGCCAGTCCAGCCCCCTGCCGGAGCAGGAGCACCTACAGCAGGTCACACAGCAACACATCCAGGCAGGGCTTGAATAGCTCCAGAGAGGGAGACTCCACAGCCCCCCTGGGCAGCCTGCTCCAGGGCTCTGGCACCCTCACAGGCAAACCATTTTCCTCCTGTTTCCATAGCACTTCCTCTGCCTCAGCTTCCACCACTGCCCCTTGTGCTGGCATTGGGCAGCCCCCAGCAGAGCCTGGCTCCAGCCTCTGGGCACTCCCCCTGCACATCTTGAGCAACAGCAATGAGCTCAGCTCTCAGGCTCCTCCTCTCCAAGCTCCAGAGCCCTCAGCTCCCTCAGGCTTCAGCTGTTTGTATTTCCACCTTTCAAGACACTTTCAGTGGAGAACTGAAAACTTTCACAGACTCACAGCATGTTAAGGGTTGGAAGGGAACTCAAAAGATCTTCCAGTCCAGCTCCCTGCCAGAGCAGCACCACCTCCAGCAGGTCACACACTTTCTGAGCAATCCAAGCCCTTCCCAACCCTATCCACAGCCCTCCAGCACTAAACATCTTGCTCCCAGGTCTGCACATTCTGAGAGTTTAATGGTACAGATGGCACTTCAAGGAAGCTCAGGGGTTAATCCAACAGATTTTCTATTCTCTCGGTAGCTCCAGAGGGAGACTCTGTCCATGGAATGTTCAGAGTGACCCCAGGAAGATCTCCTCTGCACTGAGGAGTAAAGATCCCAGTGCAATCAGCTTGCTAATTTAGGCATGCCAGTGGAACACCTACAGCTGAATTCACCCAGCAAAGTGCCTGCCTTTGAGGTAGCCACTGTGCAGCTACACTTGAGACACCCAAGTTCCTGTACACAACTCAGGGTAGTTACACTGCTGTCTAAACATAGCATAATATGGAGTTAAATGAGTTCCAAATGAGTTTCCAGAGAAGCAGTAAATGCATCCCGCTAGCAGCAAGACTTCAGTGCTGCTAAGGAGAGGAAAACCAGAAGCCCAGAAATCCAAACATCTTCCCAGGAGCCTCCGCACCGGGCGGGAGGTTTGGTCAGCCTGGCACAGCCGCAGCCTCACGAGTCTCCCAGTTCCAGTGCATGAAGTATGGAGAGAAACCAATTCCTGGCCCTTTAGCAGAAACACCTGGGAAGCTGGAAAAGGCTCTGAACACAAGGATAGCCCTGCCAGCCCAGGCAGAAACTCTGCCTAGCTCACTATGCTCCGCTCCAGCTGCGGCCACACGCTGACGCTCAAGAAAGAGGAAGACCAGGGAGGTAGGAGCAGCACGCTGGAGTATTTCCCAGCTTCTATTAGCAAAGCATGGGATTTGCTCCCATGGAGCTCTTCTCATAAGTACTTCACAGTGTCACAGAATGATAGAATAGAGCAGAACAGAACAGAATTAACCAGGCTGGAAAAAACCTTCGAGATCATCCAGTCCAACCTACCACCCAGCACCATCTCATCAACTAAACCATGGCACCAGGGCCTCCTCCAGGCTCTTCCTAAACACCTCCAGGGATGGGGACTCCACCACCTCCCTGGGCAGCACATTCCAGTGGCCAATCTCTCCTTCTGGGAAGAACTTCTCCCTAACATCCAGCCTGAACCTCCTGGAAGGGACCTCCAAAGCCCACCCAGTACAACCCCCCTGGCCAGAGCAGGATCACCTAGAGCAGATCACACAGGAACACATCCAGGTGGGTCTTGAATATCTCTAGAGAGGGAGATGTTGTCCATGTCTCTCTTTGGACCTGTACAACCCTTTTGCCTCTACAATCTCTTTTGACAAGGAGTTTCACAACCCTACCACATGCTGCCTTAACAGGGATCATTTCTGTGTTCTCTGCACCTGCCTCCTGCTAACCTCACTGGGTGGCCCTTGAGGCTTGGTTGGAAGAGGCAGCACCCTCCCCATCCTAAACCATTCACAGCTTGCTGAGACACTGGCACAGGTTGCCCAGGGAGGTGGTGGAAGCCTCCTGCCTGGAGGTGTTTGCAGCCAGGCTGGAGGTGGCTGTGAGCAACCTGCTGTGGTGTGAGGTGTCCCTGCCCATGGCAGGGGGTTGGGACTGGCTGAGCCTTGAGGTCCCTTCCAGCCCTGACAGTGCTGTGATTAATAGTCTCACTGTCCATAGGCTAACCGTGCCTGCTCTGTCTGGTAACGACTCCTGCCATGAAGATCCTCATAAGACAAAGGTCTCCACATACAAGTGAATGGTTCTGTGCATTGCAAACTGGATCAAAAATCACTACAGGATATAAACACAGAGATATGTTTTGTATGTTCACCAGTCACAAAACCAGAATTAAACATCCTACTGCCCCTACAGCTTCTTCTCAGAATTAAATAAAACCCCAGCACTTTACCTGCCCCTCAGACTAAGGGGAGATCATAATAACAGCACAGTCTTGGGCAACTCTGGGGATGTTACAGACCTGACTTATTGTCAGGTATGAAATTCATACAAAGATTATGGGTTCAAAACCCTACACAAGCCAAGCACCCTCCAGCTCAGAGTGGGATTACAAAAGCACACATCTATATGGCAAGCAGAACTATTCACTCTGAAAACTGGTGATCCACATGAGAAAATCCCCCAGTTCACATTCACTACCAGTTCACACCAATTCCCAAACAAATCTACTGTGCCAGCACGCTGACAACTCAGCAAAGGCCACGAAAGACTGGAAGAAGTGTAAGTCAGTGAGGGACAAAAAGGTTCCCCCAGATTCCACACAGTGCCCAGCAGTAACAGAGGCTGCCAAGAAGTCAGAGGAGCCCACAAGTGGCAGCAGCAACCTCAGACACATAACTCTGTGTGCATCCAGTAAAAACTCCTGATCAAACCTGGGGAAGCAGTCAGGAGTGTCAGGAGGAAGTGGTTCCAAGAGAGAACAGCAGCTGATCTGCTACAAACCCACCTGAGGAGCTCCAGCTTCAGATGAGTCACAGAATCACAGAACATCAGAGGCTGGAAGGGACCTCCAGAGACCAAATCCAACCTCCTGCCAGAGCAGCATCACCCAGGGGAGGCCACTCAGGAATGCATCCAGACAGGGCTGGAAAGGCTCCACAGGAGGAGACTCCACAACCTCTCTGAGCAGCCTGCTCCAGGGCTCTGCCACCCTCACACCTAAGAAGTTTCTCCTCATGCTGAGCTGAAACCTTCTCTGCTCAAGTTTGTCTCCATTGCTCCTTGGCTTCTTGCTGTGCACCACCCAAAAGAGCTTGGCCCCCTCCCCTTGACCCCCAGCCCTCAGCTATTGATAGGCATTGAGCAGATCCCCTCTCAGCCTTCTCTTCTCCAGACTCAACAGCCCCAGGGCTCTCAGTCTCTCTTCCCAGGGGAGATGCTCAAGTCCCCTAAGCATCCTCCTGGCTCTGCCTTGGCCTCTCTCCAGCAGGTCTCTGTCTCTCTTGAGCTGGGGAGCCCAGAACTGGACAGAGGATTGCAGGAGTGGTCTGAGCAGGGCAGAGAAACAGACCTCAGTAAGAGGTTGGACTCGATGATCTTCGAGGTCTCTTCCAACCTTAGCGATACTGTGATACTGTAAAAGCAAATAAAGGAACTGAGGCCCCTCTGAGATGGCAGCAGACCTACAGAACCCAGTGTCCTCAGGTACTCTTACCAGCTAGAGCTCAAATGGTTGACCACAGAGCTGATGGAAGTGCTTCAGCAAGGCTTCCAGGTCCCTTGTGTCCCCACACAGAGAGCCCCAGCCTACACCTGTCCAGGGGCGACACAGCATTTGCATGGTGAACTGGGCAGCACTGTTTGGAGAACACAGAGCGTGTTTGCATTGAAAATAATTAGCTCTGCTTAAGGTTCTCTCTCATTAGAGCTGGAAAGGACCCTGAGCAACATGACTCATTCTTTAAAACATCCACACTTGAGGCAGATTTCCTCCAGCACTGACATTGCCAAAAAGCAGCTTAAACTTCATCCTTCGGTGTTCACCCCCACTGGCAGGCATCTCGCCTTCCCCTTTGTGCACCACGTCAAAAACGCCTAAAATGACCCAGAAAAAAAAAAGCAAGCAGCAAGCAAACCCATTGTGATTGCTCTTAAAACCTTCATGAAGGGCACAGCCTTCTGCAGCAGTGGCAGCAGGTGACAGTCCCAGGGCTGCAGAGAGCAGTCAGGTTTCCTCCTCCTGCTGCACAAGCCTCCCACTGCTGTAGCTGCTGCTGGTTTGCCTCCTCTTGCAGAAAATTCTCTCATGCCACTGCAAAATCAGTCCCAGAAAGAGCACAATGCTTCCACTGTTATTCCCTCTGGTCACCCTTCAGACTGTTGCCCCCAGCCTTCCACTTTTTTCCAACAAATTAAATACCTAACTGGGGTGCAGCAAGCAAAGTGTGGCCAGCAGGGCTGGGGAGGTTCTGCTCCCCCTCTGCTCTGCCCTGCTCAGACCACTCCTGCAATCCTGGGTCCAGTTCTGGGCCCCCCAGCTCAAGAGAGACAGAGACCTGCTGGGGAGAGGCCAAGGCAGAGCCAGGAGGATGCTTAGGGGACTTGAGCATCTCCCCTGGGAAGAGAGACTGAGAGCCCTGGGGCTGTTGAGTCTGGAGAAGAGAAGGCTGAGAGGGATCTGATCAATGCCTATCAAGAGCTGAGGGCTGGGGGTCAAGGGGAGGGGGCCAAGCTCTTTTGGGTGGTGCACAGCAAGAAGCCAAGGAGCAATGGAGACAAACTTGAGCAGAGAAGGTTTCAGCTCAGCATGAGGAGAAACTTCTTTGGTGTGAGGGTGGCAGAGCCCTGGAGCAGGCTGCCCAGAGAGGTTGTGGAGTCTCCTCCTCTGGAGCCTTTTCAGCCCCACCTGGATGCATTCCTGTGTGGCCTCCCCTGGGTGCTGCTGCCCTGGCAGGGGCTTGGATTTGATCTCTGGAGGTCCCTTCCAGCCTCTAACACTCTGTGATTCTGATTCTGTAAATAAATCAGCACTATTTCGGGCTTAAGACACAGCACAGGCTGCAAGATGTGATGTTAGCATTTGACTCAAGTGGGAACAAACCAACCTCTGTTCATATGCAAATCAAACCCTCAAAAACTATTTATGTCCCTGAGACACTTTTGCAACTTTCCTTATTTACATTAAATGAAGTTTCCTGCAGAACACCAAACTTTGCAAACTCCTTTCTGGAGCACCACTGCAGAGCAACTCAAGTTTCCAAGCAGTGTTTCCCTTTAGCTCCAGTTTACTACAAACACTCGGTGAACAGAAACACAAAGCCCAAAGAAAAGCAAAGCTTCCTTGTGATTATTCCTTCTGTTCTGCTCCAAAGAGACCCAAAGTGGAGCAGACTCATTTGCAATGAGGTATTTTTAGCGTTCTGCTGTGGCATATCTTTTAACACATAGAGCAGATGAAGTTGAAAGACCTTATGTTGCAATTATGGAAGATAATTCTGAAGCAGACACAGCCTCTGCTGCCTGCTGCTCCCTGGCATCCTCAGGAATCTCCCTGAAAGTGACAATGTTTAGTCTTTATCCTCAACAGAAAGGTTTGGCTTATTTTTCTCCCTTCCAAATGTTTGGCACCTTCAGGTCTACAGCTTCCTTTGTTAAATAATCACTGCAGAGACTGAAGACAAGTCTGCAAGGCTACCCAGCAAGTCTGATGCATATGGCATGTTCAGCCATCTGCAGAGTCCCCAGGGAGAACACTGCCTGGAACCCTCCACCTGAAGACAAGGAATCACAGAAACATTCAGGTTGGGAAAGAGCCTCAGGGTCACCAAGGCCAGCCCAGAGCCCTGCTCTGCAAGGCTCAGCCCTAAACCACAGCCCCAAGCCCCACAGCCAAAGCACCTGCAAACACAGCCAGGCTTGGGGACTCAAATGCCACAACACTTACAAAACATCCATGCACCATGCTGCACTGGCTTAGTCTTGGGGGGTGCTGGTAGCAGGGGAGGGGCGACAGGGATGGCTCCTGTGAGAGGCTGCTAGAAGCTTGCCTGGCTCCACCACTGGCCAAGCCAAGCAGGGACAGTGGCAGCACCCCTGTGGAGACCTGCTGAAGAACATGGGGAACAAAAACCTGTGCAAGAGCAACTGCAGCTGGGGAAGAGGAGCAAGGATACAGGGGAGGAACAACTGCATACACCAAGGTCAGCACAGGAGGAGGAGGAGGAGATGCTCCAGCCACCAGTGCAGAGAGCCTCTGAAGTCCATGGTGAAGACCAAGGCAAGCCAGGCTGGCCACTTGCAGCCCATGGAGCTTAACAGTGGATCAGATATTTACCTGCAGCCCGTGGAAGATCCCATGCTAGAGCAGGAGGCTGTGCCCACAGACAGCCATGACTCCGAGGGCAGTCTGCTCATGAAGGACTACTACACCCCATGGAAGTGACCCACACTGGAGCAGGTCATGAAAAGCTGGGGCCCACAGGAAGGACTCACGTTGGAGGAGTTCAGTGGAGGAGGCAGAAGCAGCAGAGGCTATGTGTAATGAACTGACTGCCACCCCCATGCCCCATTCCCCTCCGCAGCTGAGCAGGGAAGGGGCAGAGCAACTGCTACACAGTTGTGCCCTGGCAGAAGAGAGGGGTCAGGGGAAGGGGTTTGGGGTTTATTTCTCATTATCCTGCTCTGATGTGAGTGGTAACAAATTAGCTATTCCACCCCCCCAGGACATCTGTTTTGCCCATCACCATAACTGGCAAGAGGTTCCTCTCGATCCTTGCCTCCACCCACAACATTTCTGCTGCATTTTCCCCTCCCATCCCACCGTGGTGGGGAGGAGTGAGCGAGCAGCTGCATGGTGCTTTCTTGCCAGCTGGGGTTAAATAACAACACACCCTCATCCAGCAACATCAATTACTCCATCTATCTCCTACACTGTTAGCTGTAAGACTAATAAAGCTCCTCAGCAGGCCAGGGATTTAATGAAACAGACCCTGGGCCCCTGGGAGGAGCACCTGTGGTTCCCACTCTTAACATTTCAAACAGAAGCTCTCTTGCTGCTCCTGGGCAACAGGCTATTGTGTCTTGATCAAACATGCTGGGAAGGAGGGAGGGTGTAATAACATGGTGTAAAGTACTCAATCGTCTAGGGGAACAACTGGCTGTGCTGAAAGGGAGGGGGAGAAGAAATTCACTTTAAAATAGCAGATATTGACAGCTTTTGCATCTAGGTCACCTGAGCAGCACAAGTTGACAGCAGCTCTTGCAGGAAGCTACAATACAATTCAGCACACAGGCTAATCACCACTAATAGACCACAAAAGCCAGCGTTAAAGACATCAATTAATAAATGCACATGCAGCCTTGCACTTCTGCAGGTTCCACGTTTCCTTCACAAGCATATTCAGTGCTGCTCCCCACCTAGGGCTGGGGCACCAAGATACAAACACTAGAGAACTAACATCTCCCAGTGGACCAGAATCATGGAATTAATTGCCAGGGTTGGAAGGGACCTCAAAGATCAGCCAGTCCCAACCCCCCTGCCATGGGCAGGGACACCCCACACTAGACCAGGCTGGCAGCCATCAGCAGGGGAAGGCAGTGACTCTTGGGTGCACTGTGTGACCATGAGTTCTCACGTGCAAAGAATCACAGGGCTGGAAGGCACCTCAAGGATCAGCCAGTTCCAAGCCCCCTGCCATGGGCAGGGACACCTCACACTACAGCAGGTTGCTCACAGCCACATCCAGCCTGGCCTTAAATGCCTCCAGGCAGGAGGCCTCCACCACCTCCCTGGGCAACCTGAGACCCAGCCTGACCCTCATGGGGAAGAAGATCATCAACCCCCACCGCATGCAGCAGCAAAAGGTCTCAAATTCCCTTCCCACTGCTGAACACATTTAAGCACTGTCTTGCTCCTCTTGCTTTCAGGGTGAGGCTGGAAAAGGACCAATTTGGCTTCCCATGCAATTAAAGGAATGCATGAAAATTAATCACTCACTGATCCATCCAAACCAAGCCAAGCAATCCTTACCTGGCAGGCGAGTGCTTTCCAGACCTGAACTGCCTGCTACAAAGCAGACAGCCTCCCACAGCCAGGTGAGCTTCACACTCCAGGGGAAAAATCTTACCTAATTTTGGCAGAGAATAGGGCACTTTAAAGTAATCTTCATAAAATTCAATGAGCCTCCTTGTAATGTTCAGAGCATAGTCCCCGGACCCTCGTCGGATGGCGTCAGGCCGCGCGTACAACCGGACCTGTTGAGAAAGCAAAGCACAGATCAGTCCAGGAGCTACATCTTAGGGCTGTCCCACCTGCAGAGCTCAAATGAGGCTCTAGGTCTATTCTCTTAAAGCCAGATGTGACTGTCACACCTTTCTCAAAATAGGTTATAGCAGCTGGAGAGGAGCCAGCAGTGTGCCAGGGGGCCAAGAGAGCCAAAGGCCTCCTGGCTGGGATCAGCAATGCTGTGTCCAGCAGCAGCAGGGAGGGGATTGTGCCCTGGCACTCAGCTCTGGGCAGGCCACACCTCCAGTGCTGTGCCCAGCTCTGGGCACCTCAGGACAAGAGAGATGTGGAGGTGCTGGAGCCAGGGCAGAGGAGGGCAAGGGAGCTGGGAAGGGCCTGGAGAAGAAATCTGATGAAGAGCAACTGCAGGAGCTGGGGATGGTTAGTGTGAAAGAGAGGAGGCTGAGGGGAGACCTCCTGGCTCTCTACAGCTCCCTGCAAGGAGGTTGTGGAGAGCTTGGTGCTGGTCTCTGCTCCCAGGTCATTAGTGACAGAAGAAGAGGGAATGGCCTCAAGCTGCCCCTGGGGAGGTTCAGACTGGACATGAGGAAAGGTTTTTTTCAGGCAAGAGTGGTGAGGGCTTGGAATGTGCTGCCCAGGGAGGTGGTGGAGTCCCCAAGCCTGGCTGTGTTTGCAGGTGGTTTGTCTGTGGTGCTTGGGGCTGTGGTTCAGGGCTGAGCCTTGCAGAGCAGGGGTCTGGGTTGGACTTGGTGACCCTGAGGCTCTTTCCCAACCTGAATGTTTCTGTGGTTCTGTGATTCTTAAGGAGGTAGCAGAAAGCACTTCCAGGTGCCTATTCCCTGCCCCTGCAGTCCAAGGACTGAAGGGCAACTACCTGGTGCTGCCTTACTTCAAAGACAACACAGAGCTGAGGAGTGTTACCCAGGAAGGGGACAGAAAGGAGAAAGACTTTCCCCTCTGCCTCCTATGGCAGCAGCCTGTGCTCTGCATCTCGTGGCTGTGGCAGATGTCCCTCCCCACAGTCCATCATGACCTGGATCAAATGAGGCTCCACTAAAGGCCAGGCCTAACAGGAGTGGAGGTTGGTCTCTTCTCCCAGGCACCCAGCACCAGAACAAGAGGACACAGTCTCAAGCTGTGCCAGGGGAGGTTTAGGCTGGAGGTGAGGAAGAAATTCTTCCCAGCCAGAGAGATTGGCCCTTGGGATGTGCTGCCCAGGGAGGTGGTGGAGTCCCCATCCCTGGAGGTGTTTAGGAAGAGCCTGGAGGAGGCCCTTGGTGCCATGGTTTAGTTGCTTAGATGGTGTTGGATGATAGGTTGGACTGGGTGACCTCTGAGGCCTCTTCCCACCTGGTTCATTCTGTACTCTGTCAGAGGTGACTCACTGGCACTCTCTGGCAGGAGTAAGTCCCAGCCAGGGCTCTGAGGCAAGCAGCAGGGCAGAAGTCAGAAAATATTAATGCACAGAGGGGAAAGAGCAGTTTGGAACTGTTTCTAAATGCTCTGTTCTAGACCATGGAAAGCCAATGGGATTTTCAGCTTCAGGGGAAGCATTACCAAGTGCTGCCTTGCTGCTCACTTCCTGACCCCCGTCAGTTATCCGGGTGGCAGGCAGCCATCAGCCCTCGGCACGCGGCAGCTGCCGGCGCTCTGCTCTCAGACTCTCTCCCCTGCTTTGCTGCTCTGCTCATCTCCATGGCTTTATCTTCCTGTTGTACCGGACTCAGAGCACGTAGTTCTAATTTGTAATGTAAAACAGCTAACAGTGTGTGACCCAACGAGACATGTAATAGAGCAGGCTCCTCAGAATCACCACCTGAAAGCACAGAAACCATGACTGAACACCCCCAAGTACCCATCTTGGCTTACTGCCTCCTTCCAAAGCTAACAGTGACAGCACCGTGCTCTGCTGGCCAAGAAGGCCAAGGGCAGCCTGGGGTGGGTCAGCAGGGCTGGGGTTAGTAGGTTCTCCTCCATCTCTGCTCTGCCCTGCTGAGGCCACATCTGGAATATTGTGTCCAGTTCTGGGCCCCTCAGGTCAAGAAGGACCTCAGGGAACTGCTTGAGAGAGTCCAGCAGATAGCCATGAAAATAATCAAGAGAGTAGAAGATCTTCCTCATGAGGAGAGCCTGAGGGAGCTGAGGGCTCTGTGGCTTGGAGAGGAGGAGCCTGAGGGTGACCTCATTGCTGTTGCTCAAGATGTGCAGGGGGAGTGCCCAGAGGCTGGAGCCAGGCTCTGCTGGGGGCTGCCCAATGCCAGCACAAGGGGCAGTGGTGGAAGATGAGGCTGAGGCAGAGGAAGTGCCATGGAAAGAGGAGGAAAATGTTTTGCCTGTGAGGGTGCCAGAGCCCTGGAGCAGGCTGCCCAGGGGGGTTGTGGAGTCTCCCTCTCTGGAGCTCTTCAAGCCCTGCCTGGATGTGTTGCTGTGTGACCTGCTCTGGGTGCTCCTGCTCTGGCAGGGGGCTGGACTGGGTGAGCTTTGGAGGTCCCTCCCAGCTCCTAACACTGTGTGATTCTGTGATGTGCATTAAATGTTCTCAACAGCAACAGCTAAATGTTCTCTCATCTGCTAAACTAAACTTACTCTTTAACAAAATGGATATGAACCACAGAGATCCTACTTCAAACATCTCCAGACCTTTAGCTCAGGAAGGGATGGGAAGAATCTCAATTAGGCTCATGATGAACACTGATTTGTATCATTAAACCTTCACACACAGTTCTGCATAATTGCTTTCCTGGCACAATTTACTGGATCAGCAAAACAGGGGAGAAAAGAGCCAGCCAACCAGGGATGCAAAAACTCATTCAGTTTGACAGTGGCCAAATGTGTCCCCAATAAGAAATGGGACAGCAGAAGGCAGGCAGGACAGCAGGTACACACAAGAAAGGCCAGGGCTCAGCTGACTGCATGACA
Organism: Colaptes auratus; assembly: GCA_015227895.2. Lineage (NCBI taxonomy): Eukaryota > Metazoa > Chordata > Aves > Piciformes > Picidae > Colaptes > Colaptes auratus. Next base: position 2,188,404 of record CM037632.1, read on the forward strand.
ATGTCTCTGCTGGCAATCGCAGAAGAGGCATTTCAGGAGTCCCAGATGGAGCCCAGCACCAAAGCCCAACATCCACAACCCTGCAGATTTCATCTGCCACCTGCCTCACCCTGAATGCAGGTTAATTTTGCCTGTAAAGCTTCCCTGGGTGCCTCTCTGCTTGCCCGGGGCAGCCTCACACTGCCAGGGCTCCATGGCTCACCCCAAGCTCAGCCCCAAGCTGGAACCCAGCTCAGCACTCACTGCTGCCTGTGCCCAGGGCTCCATGCCTCACCCCAAGCTCAGCCCCAAGCTGGAACCCAGCTCAGCACTCACTGCTGCCTGTGCCCAGGGCTCCATGCCTCACCCCAAGCTGGAACCCAGTTCAGCACTCACTGCTGCCTGTGCCCAGGGCTCCATGCCTCACCCCAAGCTCAGCCCCAAGCTGGAACCCAGCTCAGCACTCACTGCTGCCTGTGCCCAGGGCTCCATGGCTCACCCCAAGCTGGAACCCAGCTCAGCACTCACTGCTGCCTGTGCCCAGGGCTCCATGCCTCAGCCCAAGCTGGAACCCAGCTCAGCACTCACTGCTGCCTGTGCCCAGGGCTCCATGGCTCACCCCAAGCTGGAACCCAGCTCAGCACTCACTGCTGCCTGTGCCCAGGGCTCATGCCTCACCCCAAGCTGGACCCCAGCTCAGCACTCCCTGCTGCCTGTGCCCAGGGCTCATGCCTCACCCCAAGCTGGAACCCAGCTCAGCACTCCCTGCTGCCTGTGCCCAGGGCCCCCAGGGCCGTTGAGGCAGCAGGTATTGCCAAAGCACACCACACATCTTCAGAGGCTGGGTCTGTTTCTGCCCTTCACCCAACAACCACTGGGCATGAAATGAAGTCATTCTGCCCTGTGCTCAGCACTGGTCAGGCCACACCTTGAGTCCTGGGTCCAGTTCTGGGCTCCTCAGCTCAAGAAAGATGTTGAGCTGCTGGAAGGTGTCCAGAGAAGGGCAACAAAGCTGGGGAGGGGTCTGGAGCACAGCCCTGGGAGGAGAGGCTGAGGGAGCTGGGGTTGCTTAGCCTGGAGAAGAGGAGGCTCAGGGGAGACCTTCTTGCTCTCTCCAACTCCCTGAAGGGAGGTTGTAGCCAGGTGGGGGTCGGTGTCTTCTCCCAGGCAGCCAGCACCAGAACAAGAGGACACAGTCTCAAGCTGTGCCAGGGGAGGTTTAGGCTGAGCTTAGAAAGAAGTTCTTCCCAGACAGAGAGGTTGGCCACGGGATGTGCTGCCCAGGGAGGTGGTGGGGTCAGCATCCCTGGAGGTGTCTAAGAAGAGCCTGGCTGAGGCACTCAGTGCCATGCTCTGGTTGATTGGTGTGGGCTGGCTGGTTGGCTGGACTTGGTGATCTTGGGGGTCTCTCCAACCTGGTTGATTCTGTATGCAGGAACCTTAGGGGCATCATCACAGACCTATGCCTCGCCTCCCCCCAGGGCACAGCTTGGGACACTGTCTCCCTGGCTGAGTGTTTGGGATGCCACCTTCCCAGGGGTGGTTTGCAGTGCAAGGAAATGCTTCAGAGCTCAGGGTGAAGGCTGGCACCGAGAAGCTTGAACTTGAAGCCCCTAACTCTAACACAGCAATGCCCTTCAGTGTGTGGTAATGAAGTAACCAAGGCTATCAAGTCCCCAGGTGCTGCTCCAGAGATGAGCTTAAGTCAATAAATCAAAATGCAAATTAAGAAATGAGCTTTGCTTAGCATCATTCCTTTGCTCACTACTTCCACCTCAAAAGGCAGAGAGGTGGTGCTACTCGGTACCTGGGCTGGGCTGAAAAATGAGGCATAATTATCCCACACTGCCCCACAGGCTCCTTGGTCACTACACTAAGAATCCAATGTTCCATTAAATCTAAACAAGAGAAGGAGCAGATAATCTCCTGCATGGTCAGACCTCGATATAAATCACAGCAGCACATGTTCTTCTACAAGAAATAAATCACTGTCTGCCTTAGGTGCAGAACTCCTCACTCAGTGCAATGGCACCTACGGCCCTGCAGGTGCTGGAACCACAGCACTGTCAGGGCTGGAAGGGACCTCCAGGATCAGCCAGTCCCAACCCCCTGCCATGGGCAGGGACACCTCACACTGCAGCAGGCTGCTCACAGCCACCTCCAGCCTGGCTGCAAACACCTCCAGGCAGGAGGCTTCCACCACCTCCCTGGGCAGCCTGTGCCAGGCTCTCACCACCCTCCTGGGGAACAACTTCTTCCTCACATCCAATCTGAATCTCCCCACTTCTAGTTTTGCTCCATCCCCCCAGGCCTATCACTCCCTGACACCCTCAAAAGTCCCTCCCCAGCTTTCTCCCCTGCAGACACTGCAAGGCCACAATGAGGTCTCCTCAGAGCCTTCTCTTCTCCAGACTGCACAACCCCAACTCCCTCAGTCTGTCCTCACAGCAGAGCAGCTCCAGCCCTCTGCTCATCCTCATGGCCCTGCTCTGGACACCTTCCAGCAACTCCAGATCCTTCCTGGCACAGAGGCTCCAGAACTGGACCCAGAGCTCCAGCTGTGGTCTCAGCAGAGTGGAGCAGAGGGGGAGAATCCCCTCCCTGGCCCTGCTGGCCACACTTCTCTTGCTGCAGCCCAGGCTCTGCTTGGCTCTCTGGGCTGCAAGTGCTCACTGCTGGCTCCTGCTGAGCTTTTCCTCCCCCAGCACCCCCAAGGCCTTTTCTTCAGGGCTGCTCTCCAGCCAGTCCCTGCCCAGCCTGTATTGGTGCCTGGGATTGCCCTGCCCCAGCTGCAGGACCTTGCCCTTGGTCTTGTCAAACCTCCTGAGGTTGTGTTGGGCTCAGCTCTGCAGCCTGTCCAGGTCCCTCCCCAGTGAGTCTCTTTCACACACTCTCTGCCAGATCAGACTATGCTTTTCCTTTCTTCCAAGTGTCTGGAGAACAAACACAGGATGAGACTAACTCTGGGTGCCTGGCTTGGCTCCTATCAAAGTCAAGAGCACGTAACAGTTTTATTGCACATACTTGGAGCACTGCTCCCATTATATCTCATCACAGTGAGGAACTCCACACAGCTTTGGGTCTGGACACAGGTGCCTTAGGTTGGGTATTAAGGAAATTAGTAACAGACAATTAGTGACTAAATGAGACCCTGTCAGTTTGTGTGTTTTGCTCAGCACCTCCCAGCAGCTCTAGTGGCAGAGGCAGGGAAGGAATTCAAACAAAGCATTCAGCCTTGTGGCCACCTGCCAGCCTGCACCCAGCACCTAATCACAGAACCACAGAGACATTCAGCTTGGAACAGAGCCTCAGGGTCACCAAGGCCAAGCCAGAGCCCTGCTCTGCAAGGCTCACCCCTAAACCACAGCCCCAAGCACCACAGCCAAACCACCTGCAAACACAGCCAGGCTTGGGGACTCCACCACCTCCCTGGGCAGCACATTCCAAGCCCTCACCACTCCTGCCCTGGAAAAACCTTTCCTCATGTCCAGTCTGAACCTCCCCAGGAGCAGCTTGAGGCCATTCCCTCTTCTTCTGTCACTAATGACCTGGGAGCAGAGAGCAGCACCAACCTCTCCACAACCTCCTTGCAGGGAGCTGTAGAGAGCCAGGAGGTCTCCCCTCAGCCTCCTCTGTTGCACACTGGTTAGTTAATAAGGCAGAGAGTGCTCAGACAACAGGCACTGCTGCTGGCCTGGTGCAGCACAGCTCCCTTGAGTGTCTCAGAGACAAAATGCAGGGAAATGCTGTGAGGGATGGTATCAGCAAGGACCCTGCCACAGTACCTACGAATACAACCGAGCTCACACACTCAGCCTAAATCCTGAGCCTTTTTGACTCCTCTGCACCTACAGTTGCAACCACTTCAACCTTGCAACAGAAGTTCTGACTGCTACTAAGAAGAGAATAAAGAAATCAACCCAGAGCTCTCATTTCCCCCTCACAGGGAACAAGGCTGAACATCTCCTTCCTGTCACCGGTTTAAGCAGGGAGGTTTGCACCTGCAGTGCTGGGAGCCAGACCTCCCCTTTTCCATCGATGAAATGCTGCTGCTCCTGCACCCCACAGCAGTGATGGAGGGAAGCAGGCATGGTCTGCTAGGAGATACTCTCATACAATACAATATGATACAATAAATCCAGGTTGGAAGAGACCTTCAAGACCATCGTGTCCAACCCATCAACCAATCCAACCCACCCAAACAACTAACCCATGGCACCAAGCACCCCAGCAAGGCTCCTCCTGAACACCTCCAATGAAGGTGACTCCACCACCTCCCTGGGCAGCACATTCCAATGGGCACTCTCTCATCTTTGCTAACAGCAGAGCAAGAAGTTACCTGATCCAGTTGAGTGCTGCCTGCAGAGGGGGCTGGACTGGGTGACTTAGACTGGATGTTAGGAGGAAGTTCTATACAGAGAGAGTGATTGCCCATTGGAATGGGCTGTCCAGGGAGGTGGTGGAGTCAGCATCATTGGAGGTGTTCAGGAGGAGACTTGATGGGGTGCTTGGTGCCATGGGTTAGTTGTTTGGGTGGGTTGGATTGGTTGATGGGTTGGACACGATGGTCTTGAAGGTCTCTTCCAACCTGGATTTATTGTATTGTATTGTACCTTTGGAGGTCCCTTCCAACCCAGACCATTCTGTGGTGCTATGACCAGAGCTCCCAAATGAAATGGCTGCAGTGAGGATTCTCTCATTCTCTTCTACAGTGGGCAAGCAACGTGAGCTGTTTCCCTTTTGCTTCCCAGAAGCCCTGGGCTGTTTTCACTACGGCTTTCAAGACAGACAGCCAACAGCCACAAGTGGAGATCAGCAGAGAGCAGTCATCCTGAAGGCTCAATTTTAAAACATTAGCAACTCAATTCAAGTTCTTATAGTCCCTTGGGCAGATTATAATCAGATGATTACTATCAGATGATTGTTATCAGATAAACCACTGAACTGCTCCTGAAACCTGTATGGTCAATGCCATGCATTTGGCACTGGCAATCAGCAGCCTGCTTCTCCACAGCCAGGCAAAAGCATTGCCTGCACAAACAGAGAACTTCCACAAACAATTTGGAGATACTGAAACAGCTTCTGTGGTCTCTCTCAGCGTTCCAGAACTCATCACATAAAACCAGCCAAAGTGACTGAAAATATTTGCAGTCCCAGCTCACCAGAAGAGATGAATGTGGCAGTCAAAGGAGAGCTGCGCCCCACAGTGAGGGACAGTTGTGAAACACACTAAGAACTGTGCAAGGAACTCAGAGCAAATCACAGCTGCTTAAAACCAGGTCATCCACTACAGAGCATGAGAAAATCTTCCTGTTTGCAGCAGGGGAAAATTATTTATCAGGAAAGTTGGCCCTTAGAAAGAAAAAAACAAGAGAGACTTTCTTGTCAGAGTGCTTCCAAACAAGCAGCGTGCCCAGGGGGCCCAGAGAGCCAGAGGCCTCCTGGCTGGGATCAGCAATGCTGTGTCCAGCAGCAGCAGGGAGGGGATTGTGCCCTGGCACTCAGCTCTGGGCAGGCCACACCTCCAGTGCTGTGTCCAGCTTTGGGCACCTCAGGACAAGAGAGATGTGGAGGTGCTGGAGCCAGGGCAGAGGAGGGCAAGGGAGCCGGGAAGGGCCTGGAGAAGAAATCTGATGCAGAGCAACTGAAGGAGCTGGGGATGGTGAGTGGGAAAGAGAGGAGGCTGAGGGGAGACCTCCTGGCTCTCTACAGCTCCCTGCAAGGAGGTTGTGGAGAGGTTGGTGCTGGTCTCTGCTCCCAGGTCATTAGTGACAGAAGAAGAGGGAATGGCCTCAAGCTGCCCCTGGGGAGGTTCAGACTGGACATTAGGAAACCATTTTTCATGTCAAGAGTGGTGAGGGCTTGGAATGTGCTGCCCAGGGAGGTGGTGGAGTCCCCAAGCCTGGCTGTGTTTGCAGGTGGTTTGGCTGTGGTGCTTGGGGCTGTGGTTTAGGGGTGAGCCTTGCAGAGCAGGGCTCTGGGTTGGCCTCGGTGACCCTGAGGCTCTTTTCCCACCTGACTGTTTCTGTGCTCCTGTGAATTAGTAACTACCTGCAAGGTAAAACAGCTAAACCCTGGCAAGCACAAGCTGTAAACAGCAAAGAACATCTCCAGTTCTGGTCAACACTGCTCACTGAAAATGCCTCCTCCATTGTGCCACAGACTGGGGACAATTTCAGCACCCAGTGGACAGAGGGATGGGCTTGGGGAGAGCAGAACAGCTCCGCTTCAGCATTTTACAACCACTGCTGGTTGGTTGGCTTCTGGCACTGAAATCAAAGCACTTTTTTTGCTAAAGGATGAAAGGAATGCAGAATGTTCAGTAAAAACCTGCCCTCATTCTTTGCCATTCGCTGAGACATTTCAGGCCACACCAAAGGCTTTGTCCAGTGCTGCTTTGCAGGCAGCAGGAGCATGGAATACATTCAGCATTCCAAACGTGGCAACAAGCAGCAGAAATCCGCTCTTGACACATGTCTGATTGAAAGAAACAACTGCTACCCACCCTCCTCCCTCTGCAGGAGCTCGCTGAGATGGAGGAGGAGCAGGGAGAAGCACACAGTGTGTTCTCCCTCTGGCATTAGAGGAAGACAATGACCACCTTTGCTAGAGGTGCCACAAGCCTGCCAGCCTGCTTCCCCAAGGCCTGCAGGAAGCTGGCAGCCTGGCAGAAAAGCAGGATGCTACAGCCAGGGCTTGCAAGCCTGCAGCATGCCATACACCACAGCCTACCTCTTCATTCAAAATGCCCTTGAAGGCTTGAGTCTCCACACAGCTTTCTGGCTGGTGTGTGCAGCCCCTCTGAAACCTTCATTCCCAGTGTGGTGTTCTCTTTTTATCACAGAATCAACCAGGTTGGAGGAGACCTCCGAGGTCACCAAGTCCATCTGACCACCCCCCCTATCCAATCAACCAGACTAAGTGCCTCATTCAGCCTCTTCCTCCAGGGATGCTGACCCCACCACCGCCCTGGGCAGCACATCCCATGGCCAACCTGTCTGGGAAGAACTTCTTTTTAAGATCCAGCCTAAGCTTCTCCTGGCACAGCTTGAGACTGTGTCCTCTTGTTCTGGGGCTGGGTGCCTGGCAGAAGAGACCAACCCCCACCTGGCTAGAGCCTCCCTTCAGGGAGTTGCAGAGAGCAATGAGGTCTGCCCTGAGCCTCCTCTTCTGCAGGCTAATCACCCCCAGCTCCCTCAGCCTCTCCCCCCAGGGCTGTGCTCCAGACCCCTCCCCAGCCTCATCACGCTTCTCTGTTCCAGCATCTCAACATCCTTCTTGAACTGAGGGCCCCAGAACTGGACACAGGACTCAAGGTGTGGCCTGACCAGTGCTGAGCACAGGGCAGAATGACCTCCCTGCTCCTGCTGGCCACACTGTTCCTGATGCAGGCCAGGATGCCATTGGCCTTCTTGGCCCCCTGGGCACACTGCTGGCTCCTGTTCAGCTACTCTCAACCAGTCCCCCCAGGTCCCTCTCTGCCTGGCTGCTCTGCAGCCACTCTGTCCCCAGGCTGTAGCCTTAGGGCAGTGTCACCCCACCTGAAGTCAGGACACATTTCTATTCTCCTCTTCTCTGTACCAGTAAAGTTTGCTGACCACAGCAGCTCCCCATGGCAGCCTGCATCCGCTCTGCAGGGCAGCTCTTCCTTCACTGCTCAGCCTCCTTTGCCATGTTTTAAGCCTTGCTCCAGCTGCTGTCACTGCTTCTCTGATGCCCTAGGCAGGTCACACCTCACTCTAGAACTACTCTTCCAAGGGAATAAAATGCACCTCCCTTTCAGCAAGGGAAGGCTTGTGAAAGCAGATGGCTCAGTGGTCATTAACAGCCTAACACAGCCCCTGCTGACCTCAGCTGAATGACTCCTGTTAACTGCAGGGGCTTTAAAGCAGACTTTCATAGGAGATAGGATCAATCCAGGCCCTGGCTAGGGAGGCTCCTGCCAAAGCAACCTTCACCAACAGCATCTGCCCTGCCTCCAATCCCTGCTTTTCAAGCACCACTTCAGAGCTCCTTGTTAGGCAGTGCACAGGGAAAAAAGGGGGGGTGGGAATGGCAGCACTCTGCTCATAACCACTGGCAGCTCACATCATGAGAAGCAGGACTACTGGCTGGATCTTATGTTTATATCCTGTGTACTACCAAGAAAAACAGCACTGCATTGTGAAACAGCCTGAGACAGAATGTACCCAGCAGGAACCACTGCCACAGCCCCAGGGACAGCAAGGGCAGCTCTGCTGCTGACCAGGGCAGAGACACAGCCCCAATCCCAGCCCCTGGCCCAGCAGGAACCACTGCTGTACCTCTGCCACAGCCCCAGGGACAGCAAGGGCAGCTCTGCTGCTGACCAGGGCAGAGACACAGCCCCAATCCCAGCCCCTGGCCCAGCAGGAACCACTGCTGTACCCCTGCCACAGCCCCAGGGACAGCAAGGGCCCACAAGAGACCTGGATACCTCTCTCCTTCAGCTTCTCACTGCTCAGCATCATTGCAAGCAGATGTGGCTGATGTTCTGAGGGTGGTATCTAGCTGTTTTGCTGCTGCCTAGGTGTGCCCTCCTCCTTCTTCTGTCTTTGGTCCTTCATGTACCTAAACATGAACAGCCTGGGAACAGAGGAGGGTAGGGAAAGCCAGGAGAAGTCTGCTGACAACCTGCAACCTTGCTGCTTTCCTAAGGCAAGCAAGGATTAGGTACCAGGCATCAAGACAGGAATCCACTTCACAGTTGAGGACAGCTTCCCCTCCCACCTCCTTCGAGCAGAAATAAAAGTAACTTTGGCAGGTGTTAAAAGCAGCTCAGGCTGCTTTGCCATTACCCAACAGATGTTTGCTGCACATCAACTGGTGTCAGCAGTGCCACCCAGGGAACAATGCTCGGGGTTTAGTCCTTCCCTCAGAGCCAGCAGGCTCCACAGGAAGCATTATTCTTGGGAGGCCTCTCCAAACTAGCTGCAGCCCTCTGTGAGACTATACCCAGAGGCTCAACCCAGCACTGCTACAGCTGGGATCTCACTCACAAGGATTTTAACATCTGGGTTCAGGAGAGCACTTATGCAGATGTTTAACTTCCACAGAGCCACAGAAGCACTCAGGTTGGGAAAGAGCCTCAGGGTCACCGAGGCCAGCCCAGAGCCCTGCTCTGCAAGGCTCAGCCCTAAACCACAGCCCCAAGCACCACAGCCAAACCACCTGCAAACACAGCCAGGCTTGGGGACTCCACCACCTCCCTGGGCAGCACATTCCAAGCCCTCACCACTCTTGCCTGAAAAAAACCTTTCCTCATGTCCAGTCTGAACCTCCCCAGGGGCAGCTTGAGGCCATTCCCTCTTCTTCTGTCACTAATGACCTGGGAGCAGAGACCAGCACCAAGCTCTCCACAACCTCCTTGCAGGGAGCTGTAGAGAGCCAGGAGGTCTCCCCTCAGCCTCCTCTCTTTCCCACTAACCATCCCCAGCTCCTGCAGTTGCTCTTCAGCAGATTTCTTCTCCAGGCCCTTCCCAGCTCCCTTGCCCTCCTCTGCCCTGGCTCCAGCACCTCCACATCTCTCTTGTCCTGAGGTGCCCAGAGCTGGGCACAGCACTGGAGGTGTGGCCTGCCCAGAGCTGAGTGCCAGGGCACAATCCCCTCCCTGCTGGACACAGTGCAGATAGGATCTCTCTTGCCATGAGAGCTCCACTGAGAAGCCCTCAGAGTCTGAGGATCAGTTACACAGGGACAAACTTGGAGGCTGTTCTGAAAAGGTTTGTGAGAGAAAGCAAAGGGCTGCAGAAGGTTACAAGGGTCTTCAGAACACATTTCTAAGCTCTGTGCATCTTTGTGCACCTTTCACCTTGCCTCCCACCCTTCTGGGAAGCAGGTGCCCGCTGCAACAGCAGAACTATGCCCAGCTGTGCCACAGCTGGAAGTGTCAAGCATGAGCTGTGGTGAGGCACTGCTCCTGCTGGACACAGCACTGCTGATCCAAGCCAGGTTTAATTTTACACTCAATGTTCAATCCCAAACATCCATTTCCATGTTCCAGGGGTGCTGACACTTCACCAGAGCAGCCACTTCCACAGCTTATCAAGGGGAAGAGAACATTCTTGTGCTCTTCCTTTCAATACCCATAACACTGCTGCAGCAAGAGGCACTTTGGGCTAAGAGCACAGGCACTGCCTCCCTGTCTGAGAGTTTGTTTTACTTGACCACCTCAGATCTCTTTTGCTGCTATCTTGCTCACTGCCTGCTTTAGGCACAGGGATTGCTTTGATTATTGTCACTGAGATAAAGCACGTGTTCCCATCACACACTACCCCAGGCAGTGCTGCAGGCTGGGGGCAGAGTGGCTGCAGAGCAGCCAGGCAGAGAGGGACCTGGGGGTGCTGGTTGAGAGCAGCTGAACAGGAGCCAGCAGTGTGCCCAGGTGGCCAAGAAGGCCAAGGGCATCCTGGCCTGCATCAGGAACAGTGTGGCAAGCAGGAGCAGGGAAGTCATTCTGCCCTGTGCTCAGCACTGGTTAGGCCACACCTTGAGTCCTGTGTCCAGTTCAAGAAGGACATTGAGACACCTGAACATGTCCAGAGAAGGGCAACAAGGCTGGGGAGGGGTCTGGAGCACAGCCCTGGGGGGAGAGGCTGAGGGAGCTGGGGTTGCTTAGCCTGCAGAAGAGGAGGCTCAGGGCAGACCTCATTGCTCTCTCCAACTCCCTGAAGGGAGGCTGTAGCCAGGTGGGGGTTGGTCTCTTCTCCCAGGCAACCAGCACCAGAACAAGAGGACACAGTCTCCAGCTGTGCCACGGGAGGCTTAGGCTGGATTTGAGGGAAAGTTCTTCCTAGACAGAGAGACTGGCCATGGGATGTGCTGCCCAGGGAGGTGGTGGAGTCCCCATCCCTGGAGGTGTTCAGAAAAGGCTTGGCTGTGGCCCTTGGAGCCAGGGTTTAGTTGTCAGGAGGTGTCAGGGATTAGGTCATAGGTTGGACTTGCTGATCTCTGAGGTCTTTTCCACCCTGGCTGGTTCTGTGGTTCAGTACAGCAGAGAGATGCAGTCTGGATGCAGTGGTCCTGGCTGAGCCCCCCTGGGTCACTTCTGCACAGCAGGCATCGCGTCTCAGCTGAGTTTCTAAGTGTGATGAGGGCCAAAGCAGCTCACTCTTCACCTCTGCAGAGAAGCCACCAGCTGGGTCCCACTAAGGGGGTGTGAGAGTTGCTCCACGTGTGAGGAACTCCACCAGTTGTGTGTTCAGACACAATCCAGCTTACAACACTGGTGAGGGAAGGGGAGAGAGAGGTAACTGTAATGAAGTATCAATTCTGCTGTAGTGAACACTGTTACACTTGATAATGGGAAGAAATGACAGGGAAATGCCTTGTTTCAATCTCCCATTCATTATTCATCACAGACAATACCCCAAAGAGACTGCACTGTAATGAAATGTGCCTGCTGAATACCAAAGGGAAAGCTCAGACTCATCAGATGACTTCCCTCCAGACTGGGCACTCACACAAGCACTGCACCGAGCCTGCTTTGGGATGGAATTAGAACCAACACTGTGTCAATACACCCAGGAATATTTCTTCTATAGCTAGAGAGAAACAGTGAGAGTTCAATGCCCTGATCCTGTCTGAGGCAAGACTGTTCTGCTGGAGGCTGGGAAGGGCTGCTTGTGAAGTGAAGAGAATCACAGAACATTAGAGGTGGGAAGGGACCTCCAGAGATGGAGTCCAACCCCCTGCCAGAGCAGCATCACCCAGGGGAGTCTGCACAGGAATGCATCCAGACAGGGCTGGAAAGGCTCCAGAGAAGGACACTCCACAACCTCTCTGGGCAGCCTGCTCCAGGGCTCTGCCACCCTCACAGTCAAGAAGTTCCTCCTCCTGTTGAGGTGGAACCTCCTGTGCTGGAGTTTCCATCCATTGCCCCTTGTCCTATCCCCATAGCACAAGTGAGCAGAGCCTGTCCCTGTCCCTTCCTTCCTGACCCCCATTCCTCAGCTATTGATAGACATTGATCAGATCCCTCTCAGACTTCTCCTCTCCAGACCCAGCAGCCCCAGGGCTCTCAGCCTCTCCTCCCCAGGCAGTGCTGCAGTCCCTTCAGCATCCTTGCAGCCCTCCCTTGGACTCTCCCCAGCAGATCCCTGTCCCTCCTGAGTTGGGGAGCCCAGGGCTGGATGCAATATTCCAGGTGAGGTCTCAGCAGGGCAGAGCAGAGGGGGAGGAGAACCTCCCTGGCTCTGCTGGACACACTCCTCTGGATGAGCCCAGGACCCCCTTGGCCTTCTTGGCCCCCAGGGCACATTGCTGTCCCATGCAGAACTTGTTGTCCCCCAGCACTCCCAGGTCCTTGTCCTTGGGGCTGCTCTCCAGCAGATCCCCTCCCAGCCTGTGCTGCTGCAGTTCATTCTCCCTGCCCAGCTGCAGGGCTCTGCTCTCACCCTTCAGGCCCTGGTCCATGAGGTGTTTGCAGTACTCTTGATCAGTATTTGAAAAAAACCAAAACCCAAAACCCTGCAGCACAGAAAGAGAACCACCAACAAAACCCAGTCCCCAGCAAAGCAGAGCAAAGCTCCTTGGTGAGCTCAGCTGCATTTCCTCCCTGCACAGCTTGCAAGAGCAGTGATAAGGCAGAGGAACCAAGTGTCTTGTGAGTGAGATGGAACTTAGGAGGCAAACTCTTTGCCATGTACAAAGATGAGCAGTGCAAGGCACTCAGTCTTCAAGGACCCTCTCTAAGCTCCCAGCAGTGGGGAAAGAGGATTTTGTAGGCAGTCTGCAGTGTGCTGCTCTGAGCCCACAGTGCTGCTGGAGAAACTGCTCTGAGCCCTGAGGAGGGTCAGAAATATGCAGGTGGGAGGTGCTGGGCTCTGGCCAGCATGCAATCCGCAGCAAACCACAGCCAGGTGACATCAATAAGAGCAGCAACCATATTAACAGTGAGAGCTCCTCCAGGCTACAAACTTGTTGGAGCAGAGAGACAAACTATTTGGACACTGAAAGAAAAATCTATAAACCATGAAATAAGGAAACAAGAAATCAAATGGGCCTGGTATGAGCACACACTAAGATGCACACAAAGAAACCCTCCATTAAAAGCTCTCTTTATGGCTCTCAAATGGTATTTTAAATGCTTTCAAAACCCCTCTGAAGCTACAGAAGGACACAATAATAAAAGCAAATAGCTGAATGTGCTAATGGTCCCCAGCCACTGCTGCACAGCTGGACCTGGGCAAGGCCAGGGGCAGGAGGAAAGAATCACAGAACTGTCAGGGCTGGAAGGGACCTCAAGGATCAGCCAGTTCCACGAGTCCTATCCCTCCCTGACACCCTCCAAAGTCCCTCCCCAGCCTTCTTGGAGCCCCCTGCAGATACTGCAAGGCCACAATGAGGTCTCCTCAGAGCCTTCTCCTCTCCAGACTGAACAACCCCAACTCCCTCAGGCTGTCCTCACAGCAGAGCAGCTCCAGCCCTCTGCTCATCCTCGTGGCCCTTCTCTGGACACCTTCCAGCACCTCCACAGCCTTCCTGGCACAGAGGCTCCAGAACTGGACACAGAGCTCCAGCTGTGGTCTCAGCAGAGCGGAGCAGAGGGGCAGAATCCCCTCCCTGGCCCTGCTGGCTCTGCTTCTCTTACAGCCCAGGCTCTGCTTGGCTCTCTGGGCTGCAAGTGCTCACTGCTGGCTCCTCTTGAGCTTCTCCTCCCCCAGCACCCCCAAGGCCTTTTCTTCAGGGCTGCTCCCCAGCCAGTCCCTGCCCAGCCTGTATCAGTGCCTGGGATTGCCCTGCCCCAGCTGCAGGACCTTGCCCTTGGTCTTGCTGAACCTCCTGAGGTTGTCACCTCTCCACCCTGTCCAGGTCTCTCTGGATGGATCCTTCTCTCCAAAGTGTCACTACACAGCTTGGGGTCATCAGCAACCTGCTGAGGGTGCACTCAGTGCCACTCTCCACATCACCAACAAAGATGTTAAAACGAGGCAGCCACCTATCAAGAACTCCTCCAAGCTATGGCTTGAAGGACTCCAGCCCCTTCCCAGCTACCACGTGAGAATCAGGAAAGGAAAAAAGCCTTCCAAGGCAGATGACTACTGCAACTAGAGAAAGCAGAACTGAAGGGCTGAAGCAATCAGGACTCCCATCTGAGAAAGATCGAGGCCAGAAGCAGGGATCAAAGTGATTACCCACCTAAGCAGCAGCCAGCAGAGGCAGAGAAGTGGCAGATCACAGGCACACAAAGGATCTGAACTGGCAAACAGAGGGGTTTGGCACCTTAAGACAGAAGGAGCTGCAAAACCCAAGTACTCTGACACCCCCCACACACACCCAAACGTGGCAAGGGAGTGACAGGAGCAGGCATGCTGGCTCGAGCCTGCAGAGCACACACTGGTGCCACAGCAGGGAAGCCTTTGCATTAAACACCACAAAATGGTGAACTGCAAGGGTATTAATCAAATCCCTCCCAACATCTGCAGTGCTCAGATGGTTATGAGCAGTCACTTTTGCACATGACATCATATTCAAATCACTCTGCTCATCTTAAAACTTCCATTAGACACATGTGTTCCCCATTGGGCAGCTGCCATTAACCACTGATGGCCTCTCCATGGCTGTGGAAAAGGCTGACTTGGGAAGCCTTGGTGATCAGCCACAGCTGACACTGCATAGGGCACACAGCTGGGCAGCCAAGCAGTCAGCTCCACCAGCTGAGACTAAACAAGGTCTGGATGACCATCACACAGATTCACCAAAGCTGACCTCTTCTTTCACACTGATGTGCTGCTTAGCTTCAGAATGTAAGCAGGTTGATGCATCAGGAGCTGTGTGGCCAGCAGGAGCAGGGAGGTCATCCTGCCCTGTGCTCAGCACTGCTTAGGACACACCTTGAGTCCTGTGTCCAGTTCTGGGCTCCTCAGTTCAAGAAGGACATTGAGACACTTGAAGGTGTCCAGAGAAGGGCAACAGAGCTGGGGAGGGGTCTGGAGCACAGCCCTGTGAGGAGAGGCTGAGGGAGCTGGGGTTGCTTAGCCTGGAGAAGAGGAGGCAAGAAGGTCCCTGTGCATGCACACTGCTGACTGCCTCCTCTCTAAGTGCTGAAAATGTTCCCTGCAGCAGGCAGGCTCAGCAGCAGCACCCCAGAGGACTAAGCCTAAACCAGAGAGCCTGCAGCTGCTGCACCTCTGGGACTCTGGAGCACTGCCCAGCCAGCTGCTGCTCCCAAGTCACTCCTTGCACTACATTTACAAACCCAAACAGGCCTTGGACCTCTACAGCTACATTTGATCATCACCCAGTCTGCTCATTAGATAGACAGACAGACTAGTTAGTAGTCACAGATTATGTCAAACAGTTTGTCTTTCCAACAAAATGAAAGGCCCTCAGTTCAGGAGGGACAGGGAGCTGCTGGAGAGAGTCCAAGGGAGGGCTGCAAGGCTGCTGAAGGGACTGCAGCACTGCCTGGGGAGGAGAGGCTGAGAGCCCTGGGGCTGTTCAGTCTGGAGAGGAAAAGACTGAGAAGACTGAGAGGGGATCTGATCAATGTCTATCAGTAGCTGAGGGCTGGGGGTCAGGAAGGAAGGGACCCTGTCTGGATGTGTTGCTGTGTGACCTGTGCTGGATTCTGTGGTCCTGCTCTGGCAGGGGGCTGGACTCAAAGATCTCCTGAGGTCCCTTCCAACCCCTGACATGCTGTGATTACTCTCAGTGAAACCCCAGACTATGCACAAGATCAGTGCAGGGCTGTAGGTGGTGAGCTCAGCCTCAGAAAATGGCAAACTTCTGGAGGAGGAGAGGGCACAGGGAGTCACGAGCAACCTTGGCTCCAGTCCAGAGCAGGCTCCCGAGGAGAGAGCTCCTCCTGGCAGCGGAGCACCATGTCACACTGCAGGAGAGGTGGGAAGGGACCTCCAGAGATCATAGAATCATAGAGTCAATACGGTTGGAAAAGACCTCGGAGATCATCAAGTCCAACCTGCCACCCAGCACCTCCTGACAACAAACCATGGCTCCAAGTGCCACATCCAGTCCTCTCTTGAACCCCTCCAGGGACAGGGACTCCACCACCTCCCTGGGCAGCACATCCCAAGGGCAAATTACTCTTTCTGGGAAGAAATTTCTCCTTACCTTGAGCCTAAACTTCCAGCTTGAGCCCCTGTCTCCTCTTGCTGTGTCGCTGCGTCGCTGCTGGCCTGAGGGAAGAGACCGGCCCACACCGGTCTGCAACCTCCCCCTCAGGGGATACCAATTAAGTCTTAATGTCCCGCGCACCGCAGCACCTGACGCCCCCCAGTCCAAGCCCCTGCCAGAGCAGCAGCACCCAGGGGAGGCCACACAGGAAGGCATCCAGCTGGGGTTGGAAAGGCTCCAGGGATGGAGACTCCACAACCTCTCTGGGCAGCCTGCTCCAGGGCTCACTGCAAAGAAGGTTTCTCCTCATGCTGAGCAGAAACCTTCTCTGCTCAAGTTTGTCTCCATTGCTCCTTGGCTTCTTGCTGTGCACCACCCAAAAGAGCTTGGCCCCCTCCACTTGACCCCCAGCCCTCAGCTATTGAGAGACATTGATCAGATCCCTCTCAGCCTTCTCTTCTCCAGACTCAACAGCCCCAGGGCTCTCAGTCTCTCTTCCCAGGGGAGATGCTCAAGTCCCCTGATCATCCTTGTGGTGCAGAGGCAGGAGCAGGCACAGAGGCATCACTGCCTCTAGAGCCCAGCATTGCCCAGACCCAAGCATGGCAGAGGCACAGCCCTGGCTGAGCTGTAAGCCATGGCTTGCAGCAGAGGACATGCCCTGGGACACGGTGCTCTGCTGACGCTGCTAGCCTCTTCTCCACTCCAGAGGCAGCCAAATCAGTGCCCATTAAAGGGATCACCGTGCTGCACTTGCACTGTACTTCACAGGGGATTACTCATGCCTCCCTAAAAGGAACAGATGTGCTTCATCTCTTCTATGCCAGCACAGGAATGGGTCAAATGAGAGCTGTGTGAGAGCTGCAAGTCAGGCATCGTTCTCCCCCTTCTTCTCCATCATTTTCTGTATCTGGAGAGCACACCACAGACCCTCAGGCAGCTACAGCTGCTCCAGTGACCTTCTCTGACCCCAGTGTCACTGATGTCCTTGCAAGCCCTGCAAAGCACACTCACCCTGAGAAATTATTCTCCTTTGCTGATTTTCCCCTGGTCATTACTGCTGAGATGGCTAAAGGGTTTTCAGGCTCTCGAGCAAGAGATGTTCTGAAAGCTCTAGGGTAGTACTGAAGGGGAAAGAAAAAAGGCAGTTTAATAGGTGGTGGCCTTTCAGCTCACAACTGCTGAAGGCTCTTCATCACATGCCAGAAAGAGCAGGCATTTTGGAACAACTCCAACTCCTAGGTCACTGAGGGCTCAGGAATTACAGAACAGATCCAGCTACGAGGCTGCTCACAGCAGCAAGCCAGTGAGCACAAGAAGGAAAAGATCAGACAGAACTTCACCCCTGTAGCTTAAAAAGTAAAACTGAGCCAAGAAAGCAAATACAGGATTAAGGATTTGTCTACACTCCACACTGCAAGGTTTGAAGAGCTGATCTGTGATGCATTTACTCCAGCACTGCACAGCACAGAACTGTCAGGGTTGGAAGGGACCTCAAGGATCAGCCAGTTCCAACCCCCTGCCATGGGCAGGGACACAGAATACAGAACACAGAAGTAACCAGGTTGGAAAAGACCTCAGAAATCCTCCAGTCCCACCTCTCACCCAACACCATCTCATCAACTCAACCATGGCACCAAGTGCCTCATCCAGGCTCTTTTTAAACACCTCCAGGGATGGGGACTCCAGCACCTCCCTGGGCAGCACATCCCAATGGCAATATCTCCTTCTGGGAAGCATTTCTTCCTCACATCCAACCTAAACTTCTCCTGGCACAGCTTGAGACTGTGCCCCTCTCCTTCTATCACTGGGTGCCTGGGAGAAGAGACCAACCCCCACCTGGCTACAACCTCCCTTCAGGGAGCTGTAGACAGCAAGAAGGTCTCCCCTGAGCCTCCTCTTCTCCAGACTGAAGACCAGGCAGTGAGAGGACAAGGGACAGTGGGTACGAGCTGGAACACAGCAGGTTCTCCCTCGACATGAGGAGACACTTCTCCTCACCCACAGTGAGGGTGGCAGAGCCCTGGAGCAGGCTGCCCAGAGAGGTTGTGGAGTCTCCTCTGGAGCCTTTCCAACCCCACCTGGATGCCTTCCTGTGTGGACTCCCCTGGGTGATGCTGCTCTGGCAGGGGGCTTGGACTAGACCTCCAGAGGTCCTTTGCCACTCCTGAAATCCTGTGGTCCTGTATGAAACGCTGCCCAGCACACTGAACACGCAGTGGGGAGGAGGGGAAGGCATCTCACTACTGCCATTACGATGATTATTATATTGGCAATGGCTGCTGTGGAGACACAGTGTCCGTGATTACAGCTTCTGCTGCCACAGTCAGCCCTCTGAAAAGAAAATTCCAGCCTGCAAACAGTTAGCAGATGTTTGAGGCCACATTCATTAAGAACACACTGTCAGGTCCAACTGGGAGCCAAATGCAAGCTGGCAAAAGCCTCACAAAGTTGTGGGGGCTCCGTGGTCGTGTTCTGACGCCGGCGCAGGCAGATTCCCGAAGGAATCGTGTTTCCCTTGTGCATTGCCCACCAACAAACAGTGGCACCGCTCTGCCAGGCCACAACCACGACAAACATTCACATTCTTGGAAAGCAAAGCACAAAAGGTGCCTCCATTGTGGCCTTTGAGAGCGTGACACTGATAGGCTTGCTTAAAATCAGTTTTTCATCCTCTTTCAAAGGCAGTGGAACTCAGTCACATAAATACTACCAGCACAGCCTATCAGCCCCTCTGGGGCTGGGAACTGCTGGAGAGAGTTCAACAGAGGGCTGCAAGGACGATGAAGGGACTGGAGCATCCCTCTTATGGGGAAAGGCTGAGACACTTGGGGCTGTTTAGTCTGGAGAAGGGAAGGCTGAGAGGGAACCTCATCAATGCCTACAAATATCTGAAGGGTGGCTGCCAGGAGGATCATAGCATCATACTATCAGTCAGGGTTGGAAGGGACCACAAGGATCAGCTAGTTCCTACCCCCCTGCCAGGGGCAGGGACACCCCACACTAGATCAGGCTGGCCAGAGCCTCAGCCAGCCTGGGCTTAAACACCTCCAGGGACAGGGCCTCAACCACCTCCCTGGACAACCCATTCCAGGCCTTCACCACTCTCATGGGGAGGAACTTCCTCCTCACCTCCAGCCTGAATCTCCCCACCTCCAGCTTCATTCCATTCCCCCTAGTCCTATCACTGCCTGATAGCCTGGAAAAGTCCCTCCCCAGCCTTCCTGTAGCCCCCTTCAGATACTGGAAGGCCACAATGAGGTCACCTGGGAGCCTTCTTTTTCTCCAGACTGAACAGCCCCAACTCCTTCAGTCTGTCCTCACAGCAGAGGGGCTCCAGCCCTCTGCTCATCCTCGTGGCCCTTCTCTGGACACCTTCCAGCACCTCCAGATCACTCTTGGAATAGGGGCTCCAGAACTGGAGGCAGTACTCCAGGTGGGGTCTCACCAGGGCTGAGCAGAGGGGGAGAATCCCCTCCCTTGCCCTGCTGGCCACACTTCTCCTGATGCAGCCCAGGATCTGATTGGCTTTCCGGGCTGCAAGTGCATATTGAGAGCTCCTGGTGAGCTTCTCGTCCACCAGCACCCCCAAGTCTCTCTCCTCTGGGCTGCTCCCCAGCCAGTCCCTGCCCAGCCTGGACTTGTGCCTGGGATTGCCTCGACCCAGATGCAGGACCCTGGATGGAGCCAGGCTCTTGCCAGATACCCCAGTGACAGGATGAAGGGCAATGGACCTGAACTCAAGCACAGGAAACTTCACCTCAACATGAGAAAAAACTTTTTCCCTGTGAGGGAGCACTGGAACAGGCTGCCCAGGGGGGTTGTGGAGTCTCCTTTGGAGACTTCAAACTCACCTGGACACGTTCCTGCATGACCTGCCCTGTGTGGTGCTGCTTGGCAGCAGGGCTGGACTCGATCTCTGGAGGTCCCCTTCAACCCCTAGCAATCTAGGATTCATTCACCGCCCAGGGGCTCAGCTGCCTGCAAGCCAGGGTCCAGCCCTGGCGTTGCCCAGCTGTGTAACTACTGAAGGAGAGCTATGAGAAAGCCTAGCAGCAGATAAAAGCAGGAATGTTACAGAGGTTAAGATTGTCAAGACAACATCAGCACTGCCTCAGGGATTCAAGAAGAGAAAACCAAGACAAAGGGATAAAACCACCGAGAGAGCTGAGCTGACCCCACTAGGAATGATCACCCCCAATCATCACCACCATCAGCGTCACCATCCTGCCTTTCATGGATCTTTCACAGTCCTTCCCCACCAACCACCACCGGCCAGAAGAGCAAAGGCTGTGAGCAACGGTGAGCACCTGACACTGAGCCTAGCAGCTCAGCAGCTCCTAGGTATCTTTTTGTGTGCATCACCAGACCGTTCAGAACAAGAGGGGATGGCCTCAAGCTGCCCCTGGGGAGGTTCAGACTGGACATCAGGAAAGCTTTTTCCAGGGCAAGAGTGGTGAGGGCTTGGAATGTGCTGCCCAGGGGGGTGGTGGAGTCCCCAAGCCTGGCTGTGTTTGCAGGTGGTTTGGCTGTGGTGCTTGGGGCTGTGGTTTAGGGCTGAGCCTTGCAGAGCAGGGCTCTGGGTTGGCCTTGGTGACCCTGAGGCTCTTTTCCCACCTGAAGGTCTCTGTGACTTCTGTGGCTCTACACTTCTGAGTGCATCCAGCTTTAGGAATCCTCTCAAGCTGAGCCCAAACGAACCGAGGAGGGGCTGTAACAGGCACCTCGGCTTGTCAACAGCACGGCTCCCTTCCTGGCAAAGCCCCTAAGTGAGCAGACACTAAACATGTAAGTCACGCTGCCTCTGAGGGCTCACCAAGACCTCTGCTCCCCCTGCAATCGGTGCACTTCGCGCCGCACACCGCCTGGGCTGCGCCACACCGGGCCGCGCAGGGCCAGGCGCCAGCTGGATTTGCACTGCGCCGCACGGAGGCCAAAGTCAGTCATCTTCTGGCGGCTCCCAGGCGCCTTTCATCTTTCTTCTTGTGCTTCTGTATTCTTCCTCTCTCCTGCAGGGTTGCTGAATGCTGATGAGCAGAAAATGGTACAAAACTACAGACCAAGTCTCTTTCAGATTAAAAGCCCAGGCCTGGAAGGTCCAACTTGCGTCCCTCTCAGAAGCTGCCCCGTTGGCATTGTCCAGCTGCAGAAGGATCAGCTCGGTGCTTCACTCCCTCTTCTCCTCTAGAATAGACAGACTCTCAAACAAGGATGGGAGATTTCTTTCATGGTTCCAATATGCTCTCTATGAAGAAGAGGAATTCTCTTCCTGTCACCACAGCCCTGGATGGTTGAACAAAATATCAAGAAACCAAACCAAAACTGCTTGCTGGAAGGTGTCCAGAGAAGGGCCACGAGGAGGAGCAGAGGGCTGGAGCTGCTCTGCTGTGAGGACAGACTGAGAGAGTTGGGGTTGTGCAGTCTGGAGAAGAGAAGGCTCTGAGGAGACCTCATTGTGGCCTTCCAGGATCTGCAGGGGGCTCCAAGAAAGCTGGGGAGGGACTTCTGAGGGTGTCAGGGAGGATAGGACTGGGGGGAGGAGCAAAACTAGAAATGGGAAGATTGAGATTGGATGTGAGGAAGAAGTTGTTCCCCATGAGGGTGGTGAGGGCCTCGCACAGGCTGCCCAGGGAGGTGGTGGCAGCCTCCTGCCTGGAGGTGTTTGCAGCCAGGCTGGATGTGGCTGTGAGCAACCTGCTGCAGTGTGAGGTGTCCCTGCCCCTGCAGGGGGGTTGGGACTGGCTGAGCCTTGAGGTGCCTTCCAACCCCTGGCAATTTTTACTTTGGTTTGGTTTGTCTCATTCAATGTGCTCCTTTTGTAGCTCAGCAGCATTCCATGATTTATATATCAGGAAAAGCAGAGATAAAGAGAAGAAACAAAATCTACCTAGTGTTTCAGTATTCAGCCTTTAAGTGTGTTAGCATCTCACCAGGGACAGGCAAGCAACTGACATTTTCAATTCTCCAGCTGCCCTTGCCATTCTGAGTCTGTTAGTACTGAATCAAGACTGCCTTCACTCTCCTTCCCATCAAAACACAAGCAAAATATTTAGCATCAGGACAGAAAATACCTTCCTTAGATCCTTCTTGAAACAAAGCAGAATGTTTCATCTCACAGCAGTACAGAACCACAGGGCTTGGAAGGGACACCTAAAGACCAGCTAAGCCCAACCTCAGTGCTAAAGCAACTTCACCTAGAGCAGCTTGCACTGACCAACCCTCTGTGCCACATCTCCTGAGCTTAGTACACATAGCCATAAGTACAAGATGCTGCAGGTGAATCTCATGCCATCAGGTGCTTGGCTGGCAAAATGGCCATTGAAATTCAACACAGAATCACAGAACTGTTAGGGTTGGGAGCCAGTTCCAACCCCCTGCCATGGGCAGGGACACCTCACACTGCAGCAGGTTGCTCACAGCCACATCCAGCCTGGCTGCAAACACCTCCAGGCAGGAGGCTTCCACCACCTCCCTGGGCAACCTGTGCCAGGCTCTCACCACCCTCATGGGCAACAACTTCTTCCTCACATCCAATCTGAATCTCCCCATTTCTAGTTTTGCTCCATCCCCCCCAGTCCTATCCCTCCCTGACACCCTCAAAAGTCCCTCCCCAGCTTGCTTGGAGCCCCCCTGCAGATACTGCAAGGCCACAATGAGGTCTCCTCAGAGCCTTCTCTCCAGCCTGCACAACCCCAACTCCCTCTGTCTGTCCTCAGAGCAGAGCAGCTCCAACCCTCTGCTCCTCCTCGTGGCCCTTCTCTGGACACCTTCCAGCACCCCCAGACCCTTCAGCAAGTGCAATGCAACACACATAGTGGGGGAAAAAATAACCATGGACTATCCATACACAGGTGCAAAGTACAAATTAGCTACATCCAAGGGAGAATTCTTTTGACTCACTGTGGACAGCTCTCTGAAAAATGTCAGCAGATACTCAACAGGCAGCACAAGGTTACAAGTGATTAAGGAAGGAACAAAACCCAAACCATTATTATGCCACAGAACAAAGTCCATCACGGAAACGTTGGCAGTTGTAGGACCACCTCCCCCTTTTGCTCAGTATTTCAAAGCAGGCACTGTAGGATTTAAAAGGCACAGAGAGAGGTGATAAGAATAAGAAGATATGGGAAGTGAATCCCACAAAAGAAGAGATTAAGTGGTTCTGAGCTTTGAAAAAGGACAGCTAACCCATCTGTGAAACCAGGGCTGGTAAACAAGAACCAAAGGCACAACCACTCCCTGAGCCTCACGGGAAGAGGCGAGGGCAAACCTGTGCCAACCTGGAATAAAGGCATTTAAGCAGACGAGACACAAGTCAAGTCTTGGTGCCCGCAGCTGCCACAGGGAGCAGAGTGCAGCAGCTTCCAGCACCGATCAGGTCCCTTCACAAGGGACAGAGCCTCTGCAGGCTGTGAAAGCAGTGACCCATGCGGAACTCCAAGGCACTGAGAGCTGGACTCTGGGAGTAACACTTCACTGGCTGTCATCTCTAAACTGGGCTCCATATAGGCCTGGGTAAAATATTTTCCTCTGTGCTTACAGTAAGCACAGGGAGCTGCTTTTTAAGGACTGGGAAAGAGTATTTCTGTTCACTCTAACACAGGACTTAAAGGCCACTCTGGGGCTCCTGACCGTGGGTCCCTTGCACAGTGCCTTTTCCTAGTGGATAAGAGAAGTCATTTTTACCTCCAACTACAGCAACCAACACAGCCAAGAAATAACTGCTAAGCTGTTCTTAACAATCAGGAAGATGGGGAACAGAGAGAGAACTGGGAAACACCTCACCCCCCTGGAGGGTCTCGCTTGTCATTCACACACACCAAGCCCCCGGCATTAACGCCTTCACCCCAGCCACAGGGAGAGCAGCCTGGATTGGGCAGCCACACCTCCCCCAGCGAGGCGACTCCGCTGTCACACCACCAGTCACACGGTGGCAAAACACTCTCACAGGCAGTTTCATATTGTTCTTACTCCTCAGCTATGATGGGATGCCCCCGGAAAAGGTGTGGTGGGTTGAAAATTCCTCCCCAACATAAAACTGCCAGGCCAGCTCAGCTGGAAGCAAATGGAGCTGTATTTACAGGCCAAACTACAATCTAAGCCAAAATGCAATGACTGTGACAAAATACATAATATTTACAGGTCTCTACAATTTATGAACAGCACAGGAACCCCCTGGGGCAAAACCAGGGCAGCTGATAGCTTCCCCCTCCCTGCTTCCTACCTTCTTGTACCTGATAGAGGAGAGAAAGAGAATACAAAGTTGATCAGGTTGGAAAAGACTTCAGAGATCATCCAGTCCAACCTATCACCCAACACCATCTCATCAACTAACCCATGGCACCGAGTGCCTCATCCAGAGCAGAGAGCTGTTTCGTTAGCACTTAGCCAAACCAGGTCAGCAGAGCCAGCAGAGCCACCAGCCAGAGCGAGGAAGCCGAAAGGAGAAGCAGTTAGTGCACCTTTGTGAGTTTTATGGAAGGTCCCTGCCCCACGGGGCTCTCTGGAACTTACAGCAGCCTCCCTTTTACACCCCACAGGGATTTGTTTACATTCCACCACTTTCTGTTCAACATCTGTGGAAAGCTTTGCAGGCACAGCCTGAAACTGCCACCAAAGGACACTGCTGCATTTCCTCCTTCTGCCAAGGGAGACCCATGGGCACACACTGGGTGAGAGCCTCAGCTCAACAGCTTTTGGGTTTGGTAGGGGTTTTGCTAGTGTCCCTTCAGATTACTGCAGTGAACAAGCTCTGCATCACTAGATCTGACAGACATGGTAGGGCAGAAGTGTGAGGGTGAGGGGAAGAACTCTGTTTGGGAGCAGCTCTCAGCTGCGCTGGGTTACAGGCAGCACCAAGCTCCAGCTTAAGGTTTAGCAACATGATTTGAACTTCTGAATGAAAAACAGGGGCTTGGACTGGAAAACAGCAACCCCGAAGTGACTACATGCCACAAACTAGCCCCTGAAGAGGAAAAGGATATGAAAACCTGTGGTTGAGGATTAGCAGGCACCAGGGAGCTTGGCTGTTACAGTAGTGCAGCTTCATGGACACAGCCTAGGATCAGTGAACCTGCAGCTGAGAAGCACCTTCCAGAGCAGACAGATGCTGCAAGGAAATCTATTTTGTTCTGTTCATAGAATCACAGACTTGGAAGGGACCTCAAGGATCAGCCAGTTCCAACCTCCCTGCCATGGGCAGGGACACCTCACACTACAGCAGGTTGCTCACAGCCACATCCAGCCTGGCTGCAAACACCTCCAGGCAGGAGGCTTCCACCACCTCCCTGGGCAACCTGTGCCAGGCTCTCACCACCCTCATGGGCAACAACTTCTTCCTCACATCCAATCTCAGTCTACCCATTTCTGGTTTTGTTCCATCCCCCCCAGTCCTATCACTCCCTGACACCCTCAAAAGTCTCTTCCCAGCTTTCTTGTAGCCCCCTTCAGATACTGGAAGGCCACAGTCTCACAGTATCACCAAGGTTGGAAGAGACCTCAAAGATCATCAAGTCCAACCTGTCACCACAGACCCCAGGACTAGACCATGGCACCAAGTGCCACATCCAATCCCCTCTTGAACATCTCCAGGGACGGTGACTCCACCACCTCCCTGGGCAGCACATCCCAATGGCTAACAACTCTCTCGGTGAAGAACTTTCTCCTCACCTCCAGCCTAAACTTCCCCTGGCGCAGCTTGAGACTGTGTCCCCTTGTTCTGGTGCTGGCCACAATGAGGTCTCCTCAGAGCCTTCTCTTCTCCAGACTGAACAACCACAACTCTCTCAGTCTACCATCATAGGAGATGATCTCCAAAGCCCTCTGCTCATCCTCGTGGCCCTGGACTTCCTCAGGCAGATACTGTGAATGCTCCTTGTACTGGTGAGTTCAGCTGAGGACTAGGTTGTACCACTACGTACATTTAAAGATGCAAAATGCTGCTGAAGCACATAGGTGGGGACAAAAGAGTACCCAGGATATTGCTGCTTAGCCCCCAGCCCCTGAATAATGCAGCTAGGAAACCAGGCAACTCTGCACTCCCAGCTGCACCATGATTCACTGATCCTTTGTATCCTCACAATCCTCCTTGGTGGTGTAATCACTCCCAGTCATGTGTGACTCATCAAAGTAGTTTGTAGTGAAGACAAATGTGACAATGTGCCCCATTGTGGCCACGCAGATTGCCAGGCTTCATTTCCATACCCAAATTGTGCTCGCACCGAGCTTTTTCTGCTGCTCAAGCAGCTCTTACATACAAGCTGGTGAAGCAGTTGGAAGTTGTTTCAGAGCAAGGAGTCCCAAGCTTTCTGAAAGACAGCCTTCATCTCCCTTCACTTTCTCAAGCCTCTTCATGCTTTCCACATCACTCTGAAAACGTTTGCACTGGCCTCTTAGCTTTAAGCTACCAATAAAGCTCCTCAGAGCGCCTCACGCTCCCTGCGGCCAGACGTTAGTGTGACCCAGCCCGGCAGACAAATCACACAACACACAGCAACTCTGAATGGCCAGGCTCCTCTGATCCCCACAAGCCAAGTGATACAGACACACAGGATCCCAGGATGCAAGGAGTTGGAAGGGACCGATGGAGAGCTTCCAGTCCAACCCCCTGCCAGAGCAGGACCACAGAATCCAGCACAGGTCACACAGCAACACAGCCAGACAGGGATGGAAAGGCTCCAGAGAAGGAGACTCCACAACCTCTCTGGGCAGCCTGCTCCAGGGCTCTGCCACCCTCACAGTCAAGAAGTTCTTCCTCATGTTGAGGTGGAACCTCCTGTGCTGCAGCTTACATCCATTGCTCCTTTTCCTATCCCAGGGCACAAGTGAGCAGAGGCTGTCCCTGTCTCTTCCTTCCTTACTCCCAGCCCTCAGCTATTGATCAGATCCCCTCTCAGTCTTCTCCTCTCCAGACCAAACAGCCCCAGGGCTCTCAGCCTCTCCTCCCCAGGCAGTGCTGCAGTCCCTTCAGCATCCTTGTAGCCCTCCCTCCAGCAGATCCCTGTCCCTCCTGAACTGGGGAGCCCAGAGCTGGATGCGATATTCCAGGTGGTGTCTCAGCAGGGCAGAGTAGGGGGGCAGGAGAACCTCCCTGGCTCTGCTGGACACAGTCTCCTTGTTTGGGTATGAAAAGTCAAATAAGCTTTGTAGCTGCTGTTGGTTTGTGCCTGTTCCTCCAGTGCCTCCCTGCCTGCCAAAGATCACAGAATGGTAGGGGTTGGAAGGGACCTCTAGAAATCATTGAGTCCACCCCCTCTGCCACAGCAGGTCTAACTAGAACTTCTTCCTCAGCTCCAGCCTAACCCTGCTCTCCCTCAGCTTCCAACCATTCCCCCTTGTCCTGTCTCTAGAGACCCTTATGGAGGGTCCCTCTGCAGCCTTCCTGGAGGATGCCTTCAGGTATTGGAGGGCAGCTCTAGGCTCCCCCCAGAGTCTTCCTAGGCTGGGCAGCTCCAGCTCTGTCAGCCTGTCCTCGTGGCAGAGGTGTTGCAGCCTCCTCATAGCAGAGGTTCACCTTTGTGGCCCTCCTCTGGACTGGACTCCTCGTCCTTCTTATGATGGGGACACCAGAAGGCTCTGAGCCACCTAATCTGGTGGAGGGTGTCCCTGCTGACTGCAGGGGTGCTGGACTAGATGACCTTCCGAGGCCCCTTCCAACCCAAACCATTCTGTGATTCTAAAGGAGGTCACACAGGTGGAGTCACCATCCCTGGAGGTGTTCAAGAAACATAACTCTGGGACATGGTTTAAGGGCCATGGTGGTGTGGGGTTGCTGGCTGGACTTGATCTTAGAGGTGTTTTCCAACACAAACAATTCCAGGATTCCAGCAGAAACCTCTGCTATGAACTGCTTCAAATGAAACAAAGGGAAGGGAGAAGAAATAACAAGACACTCCCTTCCCCCAAAACAACTAGAAGAGCAAGGTCTTAAACCCCAACACGAAGGCAACCACACACCTGCTGTGCATCAAGATGCATACCTGCTGGGCAAGTAGCTGGGCACGTGTTTGCGTGAATACAGCTGGAGCTTGATAAGGGCAGGCTTCCAAACAGGGGCAGAACGCTGCCACTACTATTTCACACCCTACAGAAGGGTGATGGAGTAAAATTCCTGTGAACTGAAATGTGGATGGTGTTGGGGGATAGGTTGGGCTCGATGATCTTGAAGATCTTTTCCAACCTGGTCAATTCTGTATATCAGATAGTGCCTGGGATCACTCCCTGCTGGGACTCTGGAGCAGGCTGCCCGGGGGGGTGTGGAGTCTCCCTCACTGGAGCTATTCAAGCCCTGCCTGGATGTGTTGCTGTGTGACCTGCTCTGGGTGCTCCTGCTCTGGCAGGGGGTTGGGCTGGGTGAGCTTTGGAGATCCCTTCCAGCCCCTGACACTCTGTGAAGTGTGCTTTTAGCACATTTTAAGCACGTGGAATTGCTAAGGCCTGAAAAACAAAGGTTAATGAAGAGAAGCAAATCAAGTTTGGGCATCACTCTCTTTCCATCATCAGAATTCAATCAGCAGAACCTCAGTAAAAGGAGGAGAATTATTCAATCAATACAATACAATACACCGGGTTGAGAGAGACCTTCAAGATCATCCCATCCAACCAACAACCAATCCAGCCCACCTAAACAGCTAAACCCTGCAGCCAAGCACTCCTTTAGTATGGTGGGGCAGAGGGGGAATCACAGAACTGTCAGGGTTGGAAGGGACCTCAAGGCTCAGCCAGTTCCAACCCCCTGCCATGGGCAGGGACACCTCACACTACAGCAGGTTGCTCACAGCCACCTCCAGCCTGGCTGCAAACACCTCCAGGCAGGAGGCTTCCACCACCTCCCTGGGCAACCTGTGCCAGTCCCTCACCACCCTCATGGGGAAGAGCTTCTTCCTAACACCCAACCTAACTTCACCTGGCTGTGCCAGCTGTGAGCATCATCTTCCAGAAGTTGCTCTCCCCTCTGACACAGCAGTAGCCAAAAATCCAAGTGTTTATCTTCTGCATGCATATGCATTCATACATAGGAGTGGAAATGAAGCAGCACATGTGACCAACTCATTGCCATTCCCAGACACAGCTTTGGGCTTCTGTTTGAATTATTCAGGTCTGACACCCCCCCCCAAAAGAAAAATCAAACTGTCTCACCAGGTACAAATCAGTCTCCACCCCACCCCCCCCACTGTATTTAAAGGGTAACAATGAATTTACTCCAACACACTACAGAATTTTAAACATATAGAAAGAGTTTTCAGCCACACCACACCCCCATGGACTGCTGCTGAGGGACAGACTGGGATTTAATGAGCCAGGGGGCTGCAGAGCCACAGAAAGAGGGGGGCTGGAGAGCCACAACCACCACACGGTGCTATGCAAAGGATTCAGTACTTCCTTCTTGGAAATTACTCCATTTCCCTTCTTCATTTTATTCCCTTCTCCTTCTACATCCTCCACCTTTTACTCCCTCCTGCTACCGTCATTAACTAAGGTACTCCTTGCTGCCTGGAGGGTACGAATCGCAACTGAGGTCCCAGGCTGCTGTGACTAACCAAGCCAAGCACTGCTCCTGGGGTTAGGGTGAGAGGGAATGCCCCGTGGGTACCTCCAGAAGAATCCCCAGGCAATGCTTACAACTACCTTTAGCTTCTTAACCCTCCCCCACCGTAGTCATCCCAAGAAAACAAAGCATTTGTGGTCTCCCTCTGCTCCCACAGTGCCGCCCAGCTCCACTGTGCCGTGAAACAAAACCACATCACTGAATATTCCTCAGGATAATCCACTCGAGGAGAACTCCTTCTTCTTTATTTTTTTTAATACACTTCAGGACATTTACTCTTCAAAGAGAAACATAATCTGCTTTCAAATTGCACTGTTCCAAATAAGAAGATAACAGAGCTCAGCTCTCCTCTCTGGCCGCTCTCACTTCAACAGCACGCAGCAGCCAGGGAGCTGCCCGGGAGGAGCAGGGGAGGATCTCCTAAGGGTAACGGACAGTGGAACCCGGCCAGGGCAGCTGGCTCCCTGCCACCCGTCCCCTCTGCACTGCACGAGAAGCTGGCCAGGGGAAGGGGCTACACGCTGGACTCAAGGAGCTGGGCAGCTGCAACAGCTGCCAGGAGAGGCGATAGACTCAAGGGCAAGGCTGCCAGCTGCAACGCGGTCAAGAGTCAGCCTGGCCCTCCCCACAGCTGCGAGCACGTGAAGCCAGCCGGTGCCAGGCTGGAGCCCGCAGGAGCACACAGGCACTGTGAAGCTGTGCCATCCTGGCACCTGATGAAGAGTCTTCAGAAGAGGTGCCTGGAGCCTGAAAGCGCTGTGCTGCTAGAATTAGTCTCGTTAGCCCCGGTGTGGCAGTTGCAGACGGATGCCCAGGGAACCTTCCACAGATCCGGAGTGGAAAGCGGCAGAAGGTACAAGAAATCACCTCTGGGTGTAAGGGCAAAATAATGATAAGGTCTAAATGATCCTCTGGGTCTGATAAACACCACAAAGTTCATTGTATAAACGAACTGCTCTTTCTTTTGTGGCTCCTTCACCCTAGCTGATAGCAGCTGGTTGCTTTTGCTTGCCTGTTGCTGACCTTGGCTGCATTCCTCTTGTGGCTAAGTAACTAACAGCTATTCTCTGCTCTTCCCTCTCTCTTCTCACTTGTACAGGGGGGGAAGGGTTGTTCATCTATCTAGATTGTAGTTTTGCTTGTAAACAGAGCTCCATTTGCTCCCAACTGAGCTGCTCTGGCAATTTTGGTTTGGGGGGGTCGTTCTCCAAATTAGTTGGGGGTGATTTGAACCCAACACACCCAGGGACACCTGCATAGCAAACTAAACAGACCAAGTCCTGCCAGCACACATGAGGCTAACACCACAAACCACAGAGCCTTTCCTCTACTCCAGGCAGCAAAAGGTATTGGGACAAAGCTAAAAATAAGATGCAGGCTTTTCAGCACACACACTCGGGAAGGGTAAATGTTACAGATGCTTAACTGTCTGGAAAGGAGGGGCTGGCAATCATTACAGTGCCACAGCACATTAGAGGTGGGAAGGGACCTCCAGAGATCACCCAGTCCAAACCCTCTGCCAGAGCAGCATCACCCAGGGGAGGCCACACAGGAATGCATCCAGCTGGGGTTGGAAAGGCTCCACAGAAGGAGACTCCACAACCTCTCCGGGCAGCCTGCTCCAGGGCTCTGCCACCCTCACACCAAAGAAGTTTCTCCTCATGCTGAGATGAAACCTTCTCTGCTCAAGTTTGTCTCCATTGCTCCTTGGCTTATTGCTGTGCACCACCCAAAAGAGCTTGGCCCCCTCCCCTTGACCCCCAGCCCTCAGCTCTTGATGGACATTGATCAGATCCCTCTCAGGCTTCTCTTCTCCAGACTCAACAGCCCCAGGGCTCTCAGCCTCTCTTCCCAGGGGAGATGCTCAAGTCCCCTCAGCATCCTCCTGGCTCTGCCTTGGCCTCTCTCCAGCAGGTCTCTGTCTCTCTCAAACTTCCCAATCTCAGCACTAGAGCTCCCCACTGGCTAGAACAGCTGGGAGCAAATAAGTTCTATTCCTTGTTTCTCTATGAAATAACTATTATGAAAGGATGCACAAAGCTTGGAGAAGTCTGTAAAGAAATAAAAGTACACCTCACGATCCTCCCTCACAGATACTGAGCCTGTCACTCAGCTGCCTGTCAGCTAAGCCACCTGCCTCAGTAACCCATTGCCACTGCACAGAGCACAGCCACTGTGCCAAGCACCCAGGATAACTCTGCTCTGACTGGCAGGTGTTCAGACTGGGGAAGGAATGTGTTCACCTTTCTGCTATCCTGGGCTGAGCCAGCTCCTACAGATTACCTGGCACTTCAGTTCTGCACTTGTAGCCTGAGCATGACTCTTACAACACACACTAAGGGGCTCTCACTACTCTCTTGAATGTCAGAAAGCAGAACTCCTGCTCATGCCACGGACAGAGACCTTAATGAGTAAGTTAATGAAGTCAAATATGACAGCAGAACGTAAGTGGCACAGGGAGACAGGAAAGGAGGTAGTAGAGACAGCTGAGCACAGCTCCAGGGTTCAGCCTTCACCCTGAGTTACCTTGTCACAGTACCTATCGCTGTGCATATGCTCATTAGCACATGAAAGGAAAGGGAAACAGCCCTTCCACCTCCAGCTCCCTCTTTCTGCTTAAAATGTGTGAGGACACAGTCTCAAGCTGTGCCAGGGAGGTTTAGGCTGGAGGTGAGGAGAAAGTTCTTCCCGGAGAGAGTAACTGGCCACTGGAATGTGCTGCCCAGGGAGGTGGTGGAGTCCCCATCCCTGGAGGTCTTCACAAAAGGCTTGGATGTGGCACTTGGAGCCATGGCTTAGTTGTCAGGAGCTGTTAGATAATAGTTTGGACTTGATGATCTCTGAGGTCTTTTCCAACCTGGCTGATTCTGTGAAACAGGAGGAACTGCAGGGACCTCACACTACTGACCCCTGAGCAAATGGCAGGGAAAACAAGGGATCTGCTGGAGAGAGTCCAAGGGAGGGCTGTGAGGATGCTGAAGGGACTGCAGCACTGCCTGGGGGAGGAGAGGCTGAGAGCCCTGGGGCTGTGTGGTCTGGAGAGGAGAAGACTGAGAGGGATCTGATCAATGTCTATCAACAGCTGAGGGCTGGGGAGGGAGGGGACAACCTCTGCTCAGCTGCACCCTGTGATAGGACAAGGGGCAATGGATGGAAACTCCAGCACAGCAGGTTCCACCTCAACATGAGGAGGAACTTCTTCACTGTAAGAGTCCCAGAGCACTGGAACTGGCTGCCCAGAGAGGTTGTGGAGCCATGGTCCTGCTCTGTCTGGGGGTTAGACTCAAAGATCTCCAGAGATCCCTTCCAACCCTTAATATCCTGTGAGCTGTGATCCTACTACTACATCTCAGGACCTTTCTTTTCATTAGCCAGAAGAGACCCCAGATGAAGCAGCTAGAGGCTGAACTGCTCTTGAAGGTAGATAATGGCAATCAGAATGCTGCTTGACAACCAGCACTCCACAAACCACTTCTGCTGCCTCTCTCTCTGCTCTCCATTATTGCAGGCAAGCCCCACAAACCCCCAAACCAGCCACTAATTAAGAAACTGTGTGTAGCAGCAGGAATCACAGAATCAACCAGGTTGGAGAAGACCTCAGAGGTCATCAAGTCCAACCTATGACCTAATACCCAACACCTCTTGACAACTGAACCATGGCTCCAAGTGCCACAGCCAAGCCTTGTCTGAACACCTCCAGGGATGGGGACTCCACCACCTCCCTGGGCAGCACATCCCAAGGGCCAATCTCTCTTGCTGGGAAGAACTTTCTCCTCACCTCCAGCCTAAACCTCCCCTGGCACAGCTTGAGACTGTGTCCTCTTGTTCTGGTGCTGGGTGCCTGGGAGAAGTGACCAACCCCCACCTGGCTACAACCTCCCTCCAGGTAATTGGAGAGGGCAATAAGGTCTCCCCCTGAGCCTCCTCTTCTGCAGGCTAAGCAAGCCCAGCTCCCTCAGCCTCTCCTCGCAGGAGAGGCCACTGAAAAGCAGAGTTCACAGTCAAGCACACCACTGCCACCAGGAGCTTACAGCTGATCTTCCAAGCCAGAACCCAAGCTCAAACCCCTCAACTCAATACCAGTATTTGCAGAGTGCATCTGGGAGGTTATGCTAATCAACCAAGTACCACATTCAAGCCCTGCATGTGCTGCAAGTGCTGAGGGACAGCAGTCTGCTTTTAGAGGAGTAAGCACCACCCATGCAGAGTGCTCTCCCAGGGCATTTCGTTTGCAGATCCAACGGGAAATCAACAGCAATGGATTGCGAGCTGGCAGTCGGCGCTCTCCCCTGGCACATTCAGGTGGGCATGGATGCTGAGCACAGGGGCTTGGTCGGTGTGGGGCATGGTTTGGAGCTAAGCCCTTTAAAAATGAATGAACCAGAAGTCATTTTCAATATGCAAACCTGAAAGAGCATCAGGTAAACAAATATTGATGCAGAGTATCTGGAAGAGCTCCCTTGTCCTTTGGGCTACTACAGCATTATTTTACACCTTCCCACTTAACTAAGATTGAATTGACTAAAAGGGACTTGCAGAACCAGCCTTGGCCTCCAACTAGAGCAGAGCAGATTGAGACTGGGTGTGAGGGACGAGTTCTGCACCATGAGGGTGGTGGAACACTGGAACAGGTTGCCCAGGGGGGTGGTTGAGCCCCATCCCTGGAGATATTCAAGGTGAGGCTGGACAGGGCTCTGGGCAGCCTGATCTAGCTGGGGATGTCCCTGCTGACTGCAGGGGGGTTGTACTGGATGGCCTTTGGAGGTCCCTTCCAACCCAGACCACTCTGACTGTGTTACAACTAGAGTGAGTATTTCATGCCAGCAAACAAAGCACAAATCCAGCCAGCCCCATCCACAGGGGAGTGTGCTGTCCTGGCTCAGTGCAACTGCACAGCTCCCAGCACAATCTTGGTAAGGTGCTTTTCAGTTTTAACTGCCTAATGGGAGCTGCTGTGGGCAAGACAAGAGTGGGGTGGTGGTGAAGAGCAACACAAACTCCTGGGCATCCCCACATGGCTACCAGAGGAGCATTCCAGGGCATACCAGGATTAGATGCTACAAGCCTGCATCACACCCAGCTGCAGAGCTATGCCTGGCGCTTCCTGCAGCAGCTGCTAGCTGTTTGTCAGGTACACAGGTGGCCTCCCAGTGGTAAGTGATGGGCTAACAAAAGTCACTTTTCAGGTGCAGGTGGGCTGAGGAAGTAGAGCTCAGCTCTGGAGCTGCAACAAGCTCAGCTTGCAGAAGAAGAAAGTGTTCCATGGAGGACTAATTCCCCTTGTGATAGCTAAATGGTTCTGCTGTAACCAATTTGCTCACCCACAAAGAATTACCTGGTGAATAATTCCTTCAATGCTGATTAATAAATAATAACTGCTGGAGAGACTTGGCTGGCACTTAACAACCAGCAGCTGAAGAGAGGGCCTAAGGCAGAGCCCTGGGCCTTGAACCCAGGCAGTCATTAACTGGCAGCAAGTGCCTGGTCTGGAGGTCATTACTGCTATTACACACAAATATGAACACACTTTTCAAATACACAATCATTTCCTAAGAGCTACAGGCTCAACTGTGCCCTAAGTGCAGTTATTTAGAGAGCAATGATGGGGTTTGGGGTTTTTCCTAGCAGCTAACGACTCATGGAACCCACTGGGGAAAAACGTCAGTCTGAGGAGTTGTTCAACCTCATGGATCTGGTGTGGCTTTCCTTCCTTTCAGACTGCTAATGACAGACTGAGCTCTTTAGCCTCCTCCAACTGCCCACTGCACTGCAGAGGAGGGAACATCCAGCTGAGCTCCCCAGCAGCTCATGGATTGCTGGGATGACCTCTGAGGTCTCTTCCAACCTGGCTGATTCGCTGGTGTTGATTAGATGATGTTGGATGATGGGCTGGACACGATGGGTCTCAAAGGTCTCTTCCAACCTGGTTTATTCCATTCTGTGACTCTATGAGTGCTACACTACCCTCCAGCCACTGTACACAGTGTAATAACCTCCAGTTATTTAGCCTTAAGGGAATGGTGCTGGATCTAAGCTAACATGAGCTGTTGGACATGCACTGATTCTGACTGGAGGCTGCTTACATGACTCTGTTCACTAGCACCTCCTGGGCAAAACCCACCTCTGTGCAGACTGAGGCAGCTACTGCTTCATGCATCCCGTTTTTAGGACCACTCTACCTTTTCATGGGAGGCTGAGGCAAACAGAGCAAGCCCCCCAAACACATGATCCAGAGAATTCAGTGCTGGGATGCTTATGCAGGCTCTCTGCAAGCCAGAGGGGCCTGTGGAAGCAGTAACTACCTTGTTCTCCTGTAACCAGCTTATTACAGCTCCTCCTCATTGGTCAGAATAAGACTTAACCATGAAGTATTCAGATCTTCACTAACTAGGAGCTTGTGATTTCCAGTTACATCTTAGACAAAGTAGTCACAAAGCAACAGCAGTGCAATAAGGGTTGGCCTTATAGTATCATAGTATCAGTCAGGGTGGGAAGGGACCACAAGGATCAGCCAGTTCAAACCCCCCTGCCATGGGCAGGGACACCCCACACTAGATCAGGCTGGCCAGAGCCTCAGCCAGCCTGGGCTTAAACACCTCCAGGGACGGGGCCTCAACCACCTCCCTGCACAACCCCATTCCAGGGCTTCACCACTCTCATGGGGAAGAACTTCCTCCTCCCCTCCAGCCTGAATCTCCCCACCTCCAGCTTCATTCCATTCCCCCCTAGTCCTATCACTCCCTGATGTCCTGAGAAGTCCCTCCCCAGCCTTCTTGTAGGCCCCCTTCAGATACTGGAAGGCCACAACTGGTGGCCACAATAGTGGTCTGACTCTTCTCATAAGAGCTTTCTTAGCCTCAAGGTCCTTCTCTGTATCATGACAAATTACTCAGT
The DNA here is from genome assembly GCA_015227895.2 of Colaptes auratus. Lineage (NCBI taxonomy): Eukaryota > Metazoa > Chordata > Aves > Piciformes > Picidae > Colaptes > Colaptes auratus. The sequence continues at coordinate 2,224,918 of CM037632.1, forward strand.
GCTAATGACCCTACAGTAATGCTTAAGAGAACTGAAGCCAAGCTGTACCCAGTTGTAGAGGTATCTAATGTGCTGCCCATGGATTCAGCCAGCCAGTGGTGGCCCTACCCTGAGCAGCTGACCAAGATGTGGTCAGCCCCACACAGATGGTCCTGCAGCACATGCTGCAGCCATGCAGGAGCAGCAACAGTGCTTAGAAAGAGTTTCAAACAGTGCTTCAAAAGAGCCTGGATGAGGCACTTGGAGCCACGGTTTAGTTGATGAGCTGGTGCTGGGTGAGAGGTTGGACTGGAGGATCTCAAAGCTCTTTTCCAACCTGGTTAATTCTGTGTTCTGTAAAGTGAGATCACACAAAATTCTTCTCTCAGCACTGCCTTCCATCAGCATTCCTCATGCCACTCACCACCACCCAGCCAGACAGCCACTTCCTTCACTGCAGCCCACTCCCACCTGCTCTGGCACCGCCCGCACTTGCTCTGCTAAGCCCTCTGCCCACAATCCCTCCTGACTCTGCTCCTTTCCACACACTTGCCTTTTTTGATTCCTAGCAGGTACTCCCCCTGACAAGAGCCAAACACTTTAAAGCTGCCAGTTGGTCTTTTATTTCCATCTCCATCTCGACACCCCATCCACAGCAGAAGGGAAGAATGGTAGAAGATGAACCTCCCTGAAACATCTCTTCCCAGCGATGCATTCATCGCCACTGTGCTTTGTCCCTCAGTGCTCACCACTCCCACCAACTGAACAGAGAAAGAATTAGCAGCTTAAGTGAGGGGGGAAGGAATGTGAACAACTGAAGAGAGAGGGCGAAGGCATGCAGGATGCAGGGAGTTTCCATGTCCACAGCAGAAAGAAACAAGAGAGAGAGGCTCTGTACAACAGCAGGCACAGCCAAGCATGAGGGACAGCAAAATTAAACCCAGGCAGGGCAAAACAAAGTTAACAAGAGCAGGAAAAGGCCTGCTGGACTGAAAACACAGATGAAGACAACAACTAAGGGAAGAGATAGAGAGCTGATGTGACAGACATAACAACCCAGGGAGCAAGGTTTGCTTTCAAGAATGACTGACAACATATACAAGAGCTGAGATTGGGAAGCAGCACACGAGCAGCAACAAGCAAGCATGTGAAGGGAAGTGGAGTTCTCTGCATGACTGGAGGGTGTGAGGATGACAGTACATACATCCCGTGGTTTTTCACCAACTACAGCTGGCACAGCTGCCAGAGCCATGCAAAGAGAGCTAAACCTGCCCCAAGGGCATCCCTCCTCCCTCAACGCAGCGTTCGTCTCGGGCAGCACCATGGCAGAACTGCACTGCTCCCGAGCCTGCAGCAGCAAAGGTAACTGCACCACAATCCCTGCCACAGGAGCCAAGCCCTTGCCCAAAAGCAAAGGCAGTGGCAGCAACCTCCTGGAAACCTCACAGGATGTTATGGGTTGGAAGGGACCCAAGGAGACCATGAATTTCTACCCCCTAGCAGAGCAGGAGCACAGAGTCCAGCACAGGTCACACAGGAACACATCCAGACAGGGCTGGAAAGGCTCCAGAGAAGGAGACTCCACAACCTCTCTGGGCAGCCTGCTCCAGGGCTCTGGGACCCTCACAGTAAAGAAATTGCTCCTCATGTTGAGGTGGAACCTCCTGTGCTGGAGTTTCCATCTAGTGCCCCTTGTCCTATCACAGGGTGCAGCTGAGCAGAGCCTGTCCCCTCCCTCCTGACCCCCAGCCTTCAGCTATTGATAGACCTTGATCAGATCCCTCTCAGTCTTCCCTTCTCCAGACTGAACAGCCCCAGGGCTCTCAGCCTCTCCTCCCAGGCAGTGCTGCAGTCCCTTCAGCATCCTTGGAGCCTCCCTTGGACTCTCTCCCAGCAGATCCCTGTTCCTCCTGAACTGGGGAGCCCAGAGCTGGATGCAATATTCCAGGTGTGGCCTCACCAGGGCAGAACAAATACAAACAACACATCATCTAATAGAATACAGGAAGTCAAAACTGCTCTTCAATCACCTGCTTTGTAAGGGATTCTGATCAGACTCACAGGGACTAAAGAGTTATGCTAATGATTCACATCCACTGAGCTGTGCTTCTGGAGCAGCACTGTTTGCCCTAAGTCTCCTCTCCAAATTAATTTCAGTGTATGACATAGAGAACATCTTCATGTCTGCAGGAATGATACAGCCTGTATCAAAATTCCTGCTTTGATTGGCTATCTAAGCTGCCTTCCAAGTCAGGGTTTATTTATAACTGGATTTGCATTGGAATCTGGGGCTTAGGTTAAAATTAATTTTGAGGTCATTGTGGCTCTTTGAGGGAACACCAACAGCTAACAACCAGTCTTGAGGAATAGATCTGCCTCTATTCCTCCATTTCTTCTATTCCACAGGCCAGGTGGAGGAGAGCTGAGATCTTCATCATTAGCAGGGTGTCAAAATTGGAAAGGACAACCTCTTCCCTCCAGAATGTTTTGTAAACCAAAACCAGGATGAAGGAAATGCCAAAACAAAAGCAGAAGTATAAGCAAGTTGAAAGGGGTCTGCTGGATGCCTACAAAATCCCAACAGCACTGGAGCAAGACTCCCCAGGCAAGAAAGGGCCTAGCACGATGCTGCCAAATGCAGCTTGGGCTAATTTCCTCAAGGTTCCCTCACTCACTTTTATCATACACAGAATCAACCAGCTTGGAAGAGACCTTCAAGATCACCAAGTCCCACCTATCACCCAACCCTATCCAATCAACCAGACCATGGCACCAATGCCTCATCCAGGCTCTTCCTAAAAACTCAGGGGTGTTGACCCCACCTCCTCCCTGGGCAGCACATCCCAAGGGCCAAACTCTCTCTCTGGGAAGAACTTCTTCCTAACCTCCAGCCTAAACCTCCCCTGGCACAGCTTGAGACTGTGTCCTCTTGTTCTGGGGCTGGGTGCCCAGGAGAAGAGACCAACCCCCACCTGGCTACAACCTCCCTTCAGGGAGCTGGAGAGAGCAATGAGGTCTCCCCTGAGCCTCCTCTTCTCCAGGCTCAGCAACCCCAGCTCCCTCAGCCTCTCCTCACAGAGCTGTGCTCCAGACCCCTCCCCAGCCTTGTTGCCCTTCTCTGGATGAATTTAAACTCCTTGCTAGGGATACAGGACCAACTACATTTCAGTGCAAAAGCAGCTTGGGAGCAACCCCAGAGGTTTAAAACTGCACCTGCCAGGATTCAGATGGTTTCAAAGTGGCCCAGGAGTGTCCATGAACTCCTGGCACTGCAGCACAAAAGACTGAAAAAGATGATGACCTCAGCAATTCATCCAGCTGCACACAGCCCTGAGCTGAAGCGTTCAGATGATAAAGGATAGAACTGAACAACGATTAAAGATGATCAGGTCATGAATGGGCTGAAAAATACCAAGATATAATTAACCAATAACTCAGCATAAGCTATTTTGGTATCTCCAGGCATTAAAACACCTCTGTGATAGAGATACTTAGAAAAATAACAGACAGAGCTAGAACTCTACCAGAACCATCTCAGGGGGGAAGAGAGCATCTCAGTGTTCAAGTCTTTAGGAAGATCACCTACTAACTGTGGGCAATGTGCTGTACAGCGGCACTGGCAAGCTGGTGCAGTGTACACAGCTATGGCCTACATGCCATGAACCAGCAGACACAAGCATGAGTCAGAGTGTTAAGGGCTGGGAGGGACCTCCAAAGCTCAGCCAGCCCGCCCCCTGCCAGAGCAGGAGCACACAGGGCAGGTCACACAGGAACACATCCAGGCAGGGCTTGAATAGCTCCAGAGAGGGAGACTCCACAACCCCCCTGGGCAGCCTGCTCCAGGGCTCTGGCACCCCACAGGGAAAATTTCCTCCTGGTTCCATGGCACTTCCTCTGCCTCAGCTTCCAGCACTGCCCCTTGTGCTGGCATTGGGCAGCCCCCAGCAGAGCCTGGCTCCAGCCTCTGGGCACTCCCCCTGCACATCTTGAGCACCAGCAATGAGCTCACCTCTCAGGCTCCTCCTCTCCAAGCTCCAGAGCCCTCAGCTCCCTTAGGCTCTCTGCATAAGGAAGATCTTCCACTGCCTGCAGCATCTTTGTGGCTCTGTGCTGACTCTTTCAAGCAGTTCCCTGAGGTCCTTGAACTGAGGGGCCCAGAACTGGACACAATATTCCAGATGTGGCCTCAGCAGAGCAAAGTATCAGAGTATCAGGCTCTAGTAGCCACAAATGCTCTCTACAACTACCTGAAGGAAGGCTGTAGACAGGCAGGGGTTGGTCTCTTCTCCCAAGCAGCCAGCACCAGAACACGAGGACACAGTCTCAGGCTGGATGTTAGGAAGAGGTTCTACTCCGAGAGAGTGATTGCCCACTGGAATGTGCTGCCCAGGGAGGTGGTGGAGTCACCATCATTGGAGGTGTTCAGGAGGAGACTTGCTGGGGTGCTTGGTGCCATGGTTCAGTTGTTTAGGTGGGTTGGATTGGTTGAGGGGTTGGACACGATGATCTTGAAGGTCTCTTCCAACCTGGTCTATTCTGTTCTATTCTATTCTAAATTCCTAACAAACTGATATTTGGATTTCCCCTTTGGATGCTTGTTAATCCTAAAGCAGAACAGTACTACCAAACATGAGAACAGCAGAAAGTTCTCAATTAATGCCTGTAAGACACAGCTCTGTCTTCAGCATAGCAAACATACTCAAAAGTTTGCAGGGCATCAGCTTTGAGTAACACTACCAGACAATGAGTCCCAGAGGAAGAGATTGTGTATTTTTTCAGGCAGATGGTCCTGAGGTTCATCCTTCCCACAGGTTTCATGTATTTTCTTACACTGATGTTGGAAGCTGAACTGCTGGCAGCTGTTCCTCAGATCACAGAGTGTCAGGGGCTGGGAGGGACCTCCAAAGCTCAGCCAGCCCAACCCCCTGCCAGAGCAGGAGCACCTACAGCAGGTCACACAGCAACACATCCAGGCAGGGCTTGAATAGCTCCAGAGAGGGAGACTCCACAACCCCCCTGGGCGGCCTGCTCCAGAGTCCCAGCAGGGAGTGATCCCAGGCACTATCTGATAGATCTCAGTTCCCTCCACTGCAGTTCCACGTTTAGCCTAGCTAGAAGTTGTTGTGAAGACATCTCTAACCTGACCAGCCGGGGAATAGAGGTCTGCAGCCTTTCCTCGTGGCTCCAGGCTGCAGCACAGAGTCAGAGAGCACTTGCAGAGGGTTATGGTGAACAGCCCTTTTGCTCAGCCACACAGCTCCAACTGCCACCTAGACCTCTGCAGCCAGAACTGCCTCTGCTATGCACAGCAACTAAGGCAGAAGGGTTTCTCTGTAGGTTCACCTGAAACATGGGGATGACAGCCCTGTGAAACACTCTCTCAAGCTGACACCATTTCTCATGCATGTTTTGGCTGCTTGCACAGTTCTGAGCTGGATGTTTGTAAACAGAACCAAACCTGACACAAACAAAGGAGTTTTTCTCCCCTTCTGCTGTTTGTTTCCTTTCCACAGCATAACTCCTGGGACTCTGCCAGATTTGGAAACAACACCTCTGGGAAGTTAGTGCTTGCATCAACATGGACCTCCACAAGAAGCTACAGGTGGGTAAAGTCCTGCTCCTGAGCAAGAGATATAAGATGGAAATGACTTTATCAGCCTCCTGAGCCAGCACACAGCACGAGGGACATGTCAGTACCAAAGGAAGGAGACTGAGAACTCTGCTGCTGTCACTGCTCCCATGCCATAAGCACCAGCACTGAAAAGGCTGCAGGAGAAACTGCAGCAAACTCCCCAAGAAAAGCAAAGTGAAATGGCACAGGCAAAACCTCAGAATTTCATCAGCCAACCACATCTGCCAAGCTGACCAGCACAGAGGGCATCAGACAAACAAAGAATGGTAGCCAAACAGAATCACAGAAACATTCAGCTTGGAAGAGAGCCTCAGGGTCACCAAGGCCAACCCAGAGCCCTGCTCTGCAAGGCTCAGCCCTAAACCACAGCCCCAAGCCCCACAGCCAAACCACCTGCAAACACAGCCAGGCTTGGGGACTCCACCACCTCCCTGGGCAGCACATTCCAAGCCCTCACCACTCTTGCCTGAAAAAAACCTTTCCCCATGTCCAGTCTGAACCTCCCCAGGGGCAGCTTGAGGCCATTCCCTCTTCTTCTGTCACTAATGACCTGGGAGCAGAGACCAGCACCAACCTCTCCACAACCTCCTTGCAGGGAGCTGTAGAGAGCCAGGAGGTCTCCCCTCAGCTTCCTCTCTTTCCCACTAACCATCCCCAGCTCCTTCACTTGCTCTGCATCAGATTTCTTCTCCAGGCCCTTCCCAGCTTCCTTACCCTCCTCTGCCCTGGCTCCAGCACCTCCACATCTCTCCTGTCTTGAGGTGCCCAAAGCTGGCCACAGCACTGGAGGTGTGGCCTGCCCAGAGCTGAGTGCCAGGGCACAATCCCCTCCCTGCTGCTGCTGGACACAGCATTGCTGAGCCCAGCCAGGAGGCCTTTGGCTCTCTTGGCCACCTTCAGAAAAGGTCCCATGCAATACACAGCAGCATTAAACAAGCTGGCAAATCTCAGCAACTAGGACTTGAAGCACTTGATCTCTAAATGATCTCTTACAGCCAGTGTGAGCTCTCAGAGCAAGGCAGAGCACCGCAGAGAAGGCCAGCGGTACTTACGACCACTCCGCTCTTGGTGACGGTTTCCCGGTAGGTAAAATTGCACACTGCCCAGGCCAGGTAGTAGGTGGACATGAGAGGGGACTGTGAAAAGTGGTCTGTAACCCATCCATCTTCTTCGAACACAGACGTTTCCACTGGCATGTTGGACAGGGATAGGTAAGTCGCCTGGTGCTTGATGCTGATTTTGAAGGTGGCTTTGTAGATGGGCTCGTCGAAGCAGGGGAAGGCTTTCCGGGCGTGCGTGGGCGAGAACTGCGTGACACCGAGAAACCTGGGAGGGAAACAGGCAGAGAGTGAGCACCACCGCTGCACAGCACCTGGGTCATGCACACACCAAGGCAGACACTGCTTGACTGCTGTGGTTTAGGGAGGAGGGGGGAAGGGCTGGCACCAAACTGTAAAAAGGGCAGAGTTGGAAGACTGCTTCACTGCCTTCTTGCGACCTGCACTGCACCACAGCTGACACAGAGAAATGCTCTGCAAACTTGCTACACATCTGCAGACACAACTCTGAGGTTAAATAAATAATCCCCAGCCTCACAAACCTCAGCTTCTAGTAGCAGATCTGCTCCTCAATACGTGAGGAAACAAACAACAAAGCCAAAACTGGCTATAGAATGTAAGCCAAGGGAGCACAGCCCTCAGCTCAAACCAGGGCTTACCAGCCTTTGAGGAGGTCAGGCTGCCCCCAGGCACTGCCAGGGCAACGTGCCTTTCTTGGCAATGTGTCCAGAGAAGGGCCACGAGGAGGAGCAGAGGGCTGGAGCTGCTCTGCTGTGAGGACAGACTGAGGGAGTTGGGGCTGTGCAGTCTGCAGAAGAGAAAGCACCAAGGAGACCTCATTGTTTCATAGTTTCATAGTTTCAGTTAGGGTTGGAAGGGACCACAAGGATCATCTAGTTCCAACCCCCCTGCCATGGGCAGGACACTCTACCCTAGATCAGGCTGGACAGAGCCTCGTCCAGCCTGGTCTTAACCACCGCAAGGGACGGGGCTCAACCCACCTCCCTGGACAACCCATTCCAGGCCTTCACCACCCTCACGGTGAAGAACTTCCTCCTCACATCTAGCCTGAATTCTCCCCACCTCCAGCTTCATCCCATTCCCCTAGTCCTATCACTCCCTAATAGTCTGAAAAGTCCCTCCCCAGCCTTCTTGTAGGCCCCTTCAGATACTGGAGGCCCACAATGAGGTCACCTCGGAGCCTTCTCTTCTCCAGACTGAACAGCCCCAACTCCTTCATCTGTCCTCACAGGAGAGGTGCTCCAGCCCTCTGATCATCCTCGTGGCCTTCTCTGGACACGCTCCAGCACCTCCAGATCCCTCTTGTAATAGGGCTCCAGACTGACGCAGTACTCCCTGGGGTCTCACCAGAGCTGAGCAGAGGGAGAATCCCCTCCCTTGCCCTGCTGGCCACACTTCCTCCTGCTGCAGCCCAGGCTCTGATTGGCTTTCCGGGCTGCAAGTGCCCCTGAGAGCTCCTGGGAGCTTCTCCTCCCCAGCACCCCCAAGTCTCTCTCCTCTGGCTGCTCCCCAGCCAGTCACTGCCCAGACTGTATTTGTGCCTGGGATTGCCTCGACCCACTGCAGGACCCTGCCTTGGTCTTGTTGAAGCTCATGAGGTTGGCTTGTGCCCACCTCTCCAGCCTGTCAAGGTCCCTCTGGATGGATCCCTTCCCTCCAGTGTGTCTGCTGCACCACACAGCTTGGTGTCATCAGCAAACTTGCTGAGGGTGCACTCAATGCCACTGTCCATGTCACCCACAAAGATGTTGAACAAGACTGGTCCTTCCAGTCTCTGAAGGGGGCTCCAAGAAAGCTGGGGAGGGACTTCTGAGGCTGTCAGGGAGTGATAGGACTGGGGGGAATGGAGCAAAACTAGAAATGGGTAGATTGAGATTGGATGTTAGGAGAAAATTCTTCCCCATGAGGGTGGTGAGAGCCTGGCACAGGCTGCCCAGGGAGGTGGTGGAAGCCTCCTGCCTGGAGGTGTTTGCAGCCAGGCTGGAGGTGGCTGTGAGCAACCTGCTGCAGTGTGAGGTGTCCCTGGGCATGGCAGGGGGCTTGGAACTGGCTGATCCTTGAGGTCCCTTCCAGCCCTGTGATTCTTTGCACATGAGAACTCATGGTCACACAGTGCACCCAAGAGTCACTGCCTTCCCCTGGTGATTGCTGCCACAGTGGCTGCACACCACTTCACATCACTGCTGTGACCATGCCAGCTCTAAAAGCTAGTCTGTGAGCTTTGCAGAATGGCAAATACAGGCAAATGATCAAAGAAGCAGAGAGCAGTTCACCACTCTTCTACACAAGCTTTGCTTTTCTGGAGCGCTTCATAGAGCACAAATCCACACTCGCAGTGAAAGGGGCAGATTAAGGTCTCCGAAGGAGAGAAAGATATTCACTGTGCCATTGTAGGGAATGGGAAGGCTTAAGTTTTACAACAAAATCTGCCCCTGTTTCCTTTAGGATTAAAGAGATTTTAATACAGGCAGAGAATATCACAGAATCACAGAAACATTCAGCTTGGAACAGAGCCTCAGAGTCACCCAGGCCAACCCAGAGCCCTGCTCTGCAAGGCTCAGCCCTAAACCACAGCCCCAAGCACCACAGCCAAACCACCTGCAAACACAGCCAGGCTTGGGGACTCCACCACCTCCCTGGGCAGCACATTCCAAGCCCTCACCACTCTTGCCTGAAAAAAACCTTTCCTCATGTCCAGTCTCAACCTCCCCAGGGGCAGCTTAAGGCCATTCCCTCTTCTTCTGTCACTAATGACCTGGGAGCAGAGACCAGCACCAACCTCTCCACAACCTCCTTGCAGGGAGCTGTAGAGAGCCAGGAGGTCTCCCCTCAGCCTCCTCTGTTGCACACTGGTTAGTTAATACGGCAGAGAGTGCTCAGACAACAGGCACTGCTGCTGGCCTGGTGCAGCAGTTCCCTTGAGTGTCTAAGTGACAAAAATGTTATGAGGGATGGTATCAGTAAGGACCCTGCCACAGTACCTAAGAATACAACCAAGCTCACACACTCAGCCTAAATTCTGAGCCTTTTTCTTGACTCCTCTGCCCCTGCAGTTGCAACCACTTCGTTTTCCCGACGTCCATATGATCTCCTCTCCGTGGAGTCCAGCCTGTCACCCGAGACCTGATGACCACTGAACCAACGAGGCTGACTTTCCTTTTTTAAACTTGAAAACAAACCAAACAAAAAATCCACCTCTGAAGCAGTTTCCACTGGTCTTTTGTCTACATTAAACAGCCTTCCTTGGCTATTAATTCCTTCCTTACTGGAGGAATTAATAACACCACATTTTTCTTATCTCCTTGTAAAAGATGAATTAACTGACCAGGATTCTGCATGAGGCTGCTAAACATTAAGGTTAAAGGTTGGTGCCAGGTATTCCAGTGTTAATCCCACAAAATTCCAGTGTTATCAGTGGATTTACACTAGAACTACACGACCAAATGGGCCAATTAAATGAGCAAAGCAACTTAATTTATATGCAAAGTATCTCAAGTGGACCTGATTCTGCATTCCAGGCACACTCTGAACAGCCACAGACATCCACACAAGCTTCAAGTGAGCATGGAAAACTGTACTGGCCTCTTATTAATACAGCCAGAATGATGAACTTCCCTCTGCAATTAACAACTTTAATGAGCTCAGGCACACATAGCTCAGGAATACTGTATCTATCCTGAAACTCTCCAAATAAGGCAGCATTTGATCATTTACTTAGCCACTTCCTGCACATTCTACCCTCACTTGGTATAGAATCATAGGATACACAATTAACCAGGTTGGAAAAGACCTTTGAGATCATCCAGTCCAACCTATCCCCCAGCACCATCTCATCAACTAAACCATGGCACTGAGGCTCTTTTTAAACACTTCCAGTGATGGTGACTCCACCACCTCCCTGGGCAGCACATTCCAACCAGCCAGGTTGGAAAAGACCTCTGAGATCATCAAGTCCAACCTATTACCTAATACCTCATGACTAACTAAACCATGGCTCCAAGTGCCACATCCAAGCCTGTTTTGAACACCTCCAGGGATGCTGACCCCACCACCTCCCTGGGCAGCACATTCCAAGGGCAATCTCTCTGTCTGGGAAGAACTTCTCTCTAAGATCAAGCCCAAACTTCCCCTGGCACAGCTTCAGGCTGTGTCCTCTTGTTCTGCTGCTGCTTGCCTGGGAGAAGAGACCAACCCCCACCTGGCTATAACCTCCCTTCAGGGAGTTGTAGAGAGCAAGAAGGTCTCCCTTGAGCCTCCTCTAATCCAGGCTCAGCAACCCCAGCTCCCTCAGCCTCTCCTCCCAGGGCTGTGCTCCAGGTCCCTCCCCAGCCTCCTTGGCCTTCTCTGGACACATTCAGGGATCTCAATGTCTTTGTATTTCAGGCCACTGAAAAACAAATCCCTCACCAGACTAATAGAAGCTCATAAATTCTGCATCTCACCGAGAGATCTATCCACAGACACATAACTGAGCAAAACCCAGGCAGTCAATATCCCGCACTAAAAATACATCAACCACCAATAACTGTGGTATTTATACTGCGCAGTGCTAGCAAGCAGCCACTCGCCTGCTGCTCCATAAAGCAAAACAAACACGTGGTTAAAGCAAAACAGAACCCAACCACTGCCTGTCTTTATCTATTTCTCTCTCTGTGTGTTAAGAGGCAAGACCCAGGGAAAGCTCCATAAGCGTGCTAAACGTGAGGAGCCAGCGGAGGATTCCATCCATCTCTCTACACACCTCTCTGGGCACTGACACTTTTATCTCCAATTCCTCAAAGTCTCACCATAAAAAAGTTGTACTTCTGGGAACGAGAGCCTTGCAGCCTGTCTCCTCAGCACACCCATGGCAGTAATTTGCAGGTGTTTTAATTCCAGCTCCTCTATTAAAGGCAGGCATGTGTTTCCTCAACAACCTATCTGTTTTGACATCTTAGCTGCTATAAGAGAGAAGAGTATGTCTGTTTGGCTTCAGTGCATGATGTAAGAGTTACTTCCCCCCCTCCCCCCCTTTTTATTTCTGCCAACGTTGGATGCTCATTTAAATTACGTCTGCATATTGTTCTGGTGCTCTACAGAAGCTCTGTATTAAATGTCTGTTGATTACTGCCAGCAAATGCTGGCACACAACACAGAGTAAATTTGCAGCATATCACTTGCATTTCACATTTCAATTAAAGCAGCAGAGATTTCAGGGAGAAAATAGATACTTCCATGGGGCTGTTGGCACTTCAGGCTGATTTAGGACATTCACCTGAGAAGAGCACAGAAAATGAACTAACTTTAGGAAACAAAATTATAAAGCAAGGGCAATATTGTGTGTGTGAAGCCTCACAGTTAGCAGCCAGAGTTACTCACCCCCCGTGTACAGCAAGAGTGAAAAGCGATGGCTTAGACCCTTCCTCATAGCAACTGCTACTCCAACCAGGTTGCTGTATTTTCATCAAATATAAAGATGTCCTACAGCTAAAGCTCTGCTGGAACATCGAGTTCTCCCAGAGCATGAGAGAAACCTGTCTGTCTGGCACGGTGGAAGCCATCCATGCCTAAGGACCACAAATGGTTATATGAGGTTTAGGCTGGAGGTGAGGAGAAAGTTCTTCCCAGAAAGAGCAATTGGCCATTGGGATGTGCTGCCCAGGGAGGTGGTGGAGTCACCATCCCTGGAGGTGTTCACAAAAGGCTTGGATATGGCACTTGGAGACATGGCTTAGTTGTCAGGAGGTGTTAGGTCATAGGTTGGACTTGATGATCTCTGAGGTCTTTTCCAACCTGTTTGAGTCTGTGATTCTACCTTGATCTCAGTTGTAATAAAACAGTGTTTTGCTGAAAGAAATGCTTGTGAGGTGCTACAAAGAGGGGGCAAAAAGCCCCTGGCTTCAAGAGAGCAATGCTGCCTTTCACGAGGCAACGACCTGGCCCACCGTGCCTACTGTCAAGTGCAGTAAAAACAAAGCAACCTGTATCTGAAAACTTACCCAAAGAGTAATGGGAAACATATTTTACTAACACCTTCCACCCTGTCTCTTGAGCTATATCAATAGTTCAAAAAGCTAATAGGCCTTTTGCTGTTGTTGCCACTTTTTCAATCAAAACCAGGGCAGCAGCACCGAAGCGCAGCGAGCTTGGAGAAATGTCACTGCCACACCTCTGTGACAGTTCAATTATTCCTATGCAAAGCCTAAATACACAACAACTGCCTAAATCACTTCCTTGGCTTGCAAAGTGAGTTATATATCCCCTGCTGTCAACAGGATTTTGTTTTCTGATTGGCTCATTTCCATGCAGGTCTGCAAGAACTCCTGATTACCCACACTCGTTCACTCCACCCTAATAAAAGGCATTTTAAATGCATTTTAAATGCATTTTTTCCCCTACAACCATGATTATTATTGTTTTTTCAGACTTCCAATTTTGCCTCCCCAGTAATGACAAATCACACAAACTTAATTTCAATCCTGCCTGTGGTTCTAACATCAGGCTGCTTAAAGTAATCCCAGTAATGAGAGGAGGTTTTCATACAAGGGCTGTTGATTTCCTTGAGTGGGTGAACACTCTTCTTCTGTCCCACTTACTGGTTTTGTCTGCTTCTTCCAGCTATAAAACTCTTTGCTTCCCTTTGCAAGGCAAAACCAGTAAGATTCAAGAAGAGAAAACCGATCACTGCACAGATCATAGCATCAATAAGGTTGGAAAAGACCTCAGAGATCATCCAGTCCAACCTATCACCTAATACCTAACACCTCCTGACAACTAAACCACGGCTCCAAGGGCACATCCAAGCCCGGTTTGAACACCTCCAGGGATGGGGACTCCACCACCTCCCTGGGCAGCACATTCCAATGGCCAGTCTCTCTGTCTGGGAAGAACTTTCTCCTCACCTCCAGCCTAAACCTCCCTGGCACAGCCTGAGACTCTGTCCTCTTGTTCTGGTGCCTGGGTGCCTGGCAGAAGAGACCAACCCCCTCCTGGCTACAACCTCCCTTCAGGTAGTTGTAGAGAGCAAGAAGGTCTCCCCTGAGCCTCCTCTTCTCCAGGCTAAACACCCCTAGCTCTCTCAGCCTCTCCTCATGTTCAAAGAAAGGACAGCTTAGAAAGCAACTAGATCTAAAATGATAAACCAAGCCAGCCCTATCAAGAAGCCCATCTCGTCTCTTCCACGGCAAAGCCTGATTGTGATTTCAAAATTACTTTAAATAAATGAAGATGCAGCAGCACCTCCCTGAGTGCCTGAATTGGAGTCTCCACAGAGAACCTGCCCACGGCATGCAAGCGCCTCGCCAGGAACCCACCCAAGGGCTACAATAACAAGAGTAAACACAGAGGAAGATCGAAGCTCGTCTTGCACGAAAGCCAAAAGCTGACCAGATTTGCCCTGTCACAGGGTGCAAATCTGCAGCAACCCAATTCGAGCTGCTGGTGTAAATGTATTCACGCTCGATAAAAAACACATCCCACCACCTTTTACTTCCAATAATGAAATAACACCGAAACAGCAGGGAAGTGGCGCTCCCCTACACGCTGTTATTTGTAACCTGGCACGGCTCGGTCACCCGGGGACACAGTGTAGCCGGGCACAGCGGCAGCGTTTCTTCCACTGAGCCAGCGTCTCCGTTCCGGGATCGCCCGGGCAGAGGCAAGGGCGGACAGCAGCGCGCTTTATCCGTGGAAATGGACTATCACCGCCCGTTCCCAAGCCGCGCTGGGCACCTCCTGCCCCGCCGGCTCCAGCCCGCAGCCCTCCCCGTTCGGGGCGGGGCGCGCAGCCGGAGCGTTCCGCTCACTTGCCGGGAGCCCTGCCTAACCACGGCACGGCACGGCACGGCACGGCACGGCACGGCACGGCACGGCACGGCACGGCACGGCACGGCACGGCACGCACCGGCCACCCGCACAGCCCCAGCCCGCTGGCGACCCGCAGCTCGGACCGACCTAGGCAGCTCCGCCCTCCCCCGGCAGCTCCTGACCTGCCCCCGCTCGCTCCCCTTCAGCCGCAGCCGCCGTCTCCGACCTCCCTCCAGCTGCTCTGCCGACACCGCCGGTGGCGAGAAGCGGAAAAGGGCTCCCGGGCCCCGGGAGCCTCCGCAGCTCCGCCCTCCCAGCGGCAGCCCCCATGAGCAGCAGAGGGGATCCCCTGCGAGACGAGCTGCAGCTGGAGGCGAGGTCCAGCCCGGCCTACTCTCATCGACCTGTCGGGCGAGGGCCACCCCTCGGCATGCTGCTCCCCACACAGCCCCCCGCCGCAGCCGGCCTGGCCCTGCGCCCCGCAGCGCGCCGCGGAACGGCCGCCGCCGGGCAGCGCGGAGCCCGCGGCCTCCCCCGCCTGGCGGCGCTGCGGGCCCCGTCGGGTCCTAGCGCCGCCCCGCACGAAGTTCGGTGCGGGCTGCTGCGGGGGGGAGCGGGGGCTGCCAACTTCGGCCCGAGTTAAGTTGAGGCGACGCGGCCGCTCCGTTACCTTCTCTCGCCGTGAAGGACGTAGGAACTGCGGAAGAAGCCCAGCAGCTCGTTCTCGATGGGGGCGTTGTAGATGATCTTGAGATTGTAACTTTTCTGCGCCTCCAGGCTGCGGTTGAGGACGATCACGAAGACCTGGGTCTGGGGGTGGAAGAAGGAGCGGGCCACCCGCACGCCGCCAGCCAGCTTGTCCTCGGCCACGCGGACCGCCTCGATGTGCATGCGGTGGGCGTGCAGCACGATGTAGCGGCTGGTGTTGAGCACCTCCAGCTGCACGTTCACCTCCCCGCTGAAGGTGAAGTTCTCCATGAAGACGCACAGCATCAGGTTGTAGTGCAGCGGTCGCAGGTGTCGCGGCAGCCGCGGTCGGGCCCAGGGCGGCAGCTCCCGCCGCCGCTGCCACTCCTCCTCTTCCTCCTCTGCTGCCGCCGCCGTCCCTTCCCCGCCCCGCGTCTCCTCCTCTGGCCGGCCGGGGGGCTGCCCTGCATCGGGCGGCTGTCGGGCGGCCCCCGAGAAGCTCCCGTTGCCGCCGGCCCGCGGCGGACTGTCGGCGGTGGTGCCGCACTCCTCGAAGCGGACGCTGAGCAGCACAGCGATCATGGTCACCGCCAGCAGCGCCAGGATGGAAACGGCGAAGCCCAGTACCAGGCGCTTGTGCACGGCGATGTGCCGCTCCGTGGTGCGGGGTCTCGGCCCCGCCGCTTCGGCCCAGGGACCTGGCGTCAGACCTCGGCTGCCGTTCCGCAAGGCGGCCTCCTCCTCCATCATCATGGGGGTGACGGGCGGACGCCTCTCCCGCTTCTCCTCCAGGGCCATCACGGCAGCTCCACCCCCACCTCCCTTGGGGCCGCCGCCCCCCGAGGGGGCCTCGAAAGCATGGGAGACTCCGAGGCAGGGGGGCCCTCGGCCCAGGGGGAACGCGTCGCCACACCGCCTCTCACTTCCCGAAGATCCACATCATCCTGGCTGCTGGCAGCCCTGCCGGGGAGCGCCCCCCGGGCAAGGGGGACAGGACAGGATGCAATCGGGCAGGAGCCGCAAGCTGCCGGCGCTCTCCGCCGTCCGGACGCCGGTGCCGTGCCGCGCAGGCAACTTGTGCGGCTTTTGCGGGGCACTTCAGCACATGCCGCCGAGCGCACCTCGTCGCCAAGGGGGAGGGCTCTGCCGCCCCGCTCCCCCCCCCCCCCCCCCCCCCGCCTGCCGCTAGCGCCGCCGCCCGCAGGGAGCTCTCCTCCCCCTACGCCCCGAGCCGCCAGGGCCGGGGTCGGGCTCCGCGCCCGGCCCCGGCAGCGCCCCGGCCATGCGCGCCCCGCGCCGCCGCGCAGGTCGGGCCGCCCCCGCGGGGCTCGCCCGGCACCGGGGGCGGTGGTAGCGGCCAGCGACGCGGGGTCGGGCCCGTCGTCGTCCTCCTCCTCCTCCTGGCGGGGCTGGCTCCTGACAGTCACTCCGCACGGCTCCTCTCTTGTTCTGTCTTTTCTATCTCCTGCAGGTACAGAGCGGTCTCCCGGCTGGCTCGCGTAGCTGCGGCTATATATAGGCACCGGGGAGAGGCGAGGGATGGGAAGGGGGGAAGAGGCGGGCAAGCCCCGCCGCCCCTCGGCTTCAGCGGCTGCTCCGGCTGCCGGCGGTGACGGCGGCGCCCCGGGGGAGCGGGCGGGGGCGGGAGGCGGGGGCGACTCGGGGACGAGGGAGGCTTTTCTCCGGTGTGTCACACGCGGCGGCTCTGGGGGAGGTCGCTGAGGCAGCGGCGGAAGCCCCGGCCCGAGCGGGCGGAGAGCGAGAGCCGGGGATGCGCTGGGGACAGGGCGGCTGCCCGGCTGCGAATCCTCCGAGCCGCAGGACTTCCCGGGCTTATCGGCGTGTGAGTGTGCTCTCCACAGAAATATTGAACGCCAGCGCTGTGTCCCATTTATATAGACTTAATAGAGAGCCGCCGAGTACGCATTTGGACGACAATAGCGCTGTCATGCTAACGTGGGGATGGAGCCGGAAAAAAGGGTAAATACTCCCACTTAAATCGATAGAATTAACGCGTTGAGAAAAATCACTCTAAGTGCTGGGACTGTCGGAAATCCACCCTGCCGCTACCCGCGGCCTCAGGACAGCCTTCTCACTCTGTCCTCCCTCCTGCCCGCGCTGCAGCCTGCTTCTCAGTTCGGGGGATTTAAGGATGTGTTAAATGCTGCCCGGGGGAATGGACGGAAACCTGGCTTGAGTAGTCCTGGGAGCGAGCCCCCGACTGGAAAACTGAATAACTCAGTCCGAGCCCACATCCTCCACCTGCCCCAAAACTTTTACACACGGGGACTGCAGAAACACAGAATTAATGTAGCCAGCGAGGATCTAGATCCGTGCCTGAAAGCATCCCTGCTCCCCTTACTCTGCTTGCATGTTTCCAAAACTCTCTGTTCATTTCCTTTTCTTTTCTGAAGCTCGTTAGCTCCGGTCTCACAGGCAGTTACAGACGTGTTTACCCACGGCACTCAGTCCTGGGCAATCCGTGGGAATCTGTGCTGCGTGTCAAGTTACATTCATAGATAGCCATTTGCAGAATAAAGGCCTGCTTTCCATAGTGGGGGGGGGGGGGGGGGGAAGAAAAAGAAAAACACCCAAACAAGCCCTCAAGTCCTGTAGTACTTGGAGAAACAAAGCAAATCTGCAGAGTTTCGTGAACCATTCTCCCTCCCAAAAGAATGCCCGGTCTGTGTTTCCCCCGAGTCTGGTACGTCTGCCAGAAGCCTTGCTCTGTCGCAGGTTAGGAATGGTCATTTACCCACCCTCAAACAGGTGTAAGGAATATCAGTGTAAGGAATTTACCTTGTTATATTCCTTGTACTTCCTTCCACGGTCCTCTACATAAGGGTTGTATATAGGTCTGCTCTCCCTGGAAGGAATCCAATCTTTGTTTTTTCTCTCGCAGCAAAGCTTTGTCCTCTCAACTATTCTTAATTACACGGCGATACTCTTGTTAGTTGTCTTTGCGCGTCCTAGGAGGGCTGAGGTCTTCCTCCGTAGCAGGCATTCACACCTATTTATTGTGACATTATTTGGCTGCCCACCTGTTGTAATGGACCGAAGAAGAGAAACATTTTGTTACCCGAAAATAGCCTTCCTTATTTGTTGACTGAAGTTTGAGGCAGAAAGGTAGAAAACTACTGCTTTGCGATTAGGGAAGGGGGTAGGGGGGGAGAAGGAGGAAAAGAGAAAACCAAACTGACACTGTGAAACAGCATCCAGAGCTACAGGTTTCAAATGTCAGTTTCTGTATGTTTCATTAAGCCCTTTAAAAGTGGGCACAAAAGAAGTGCCTGAGTGCTTTTAGGCTTTGGCATGCAGGCTGTCAGCACCAGGCATTAGTAAACCAGGCAATGTTTCCCTCTATCGCTTCCCGCGATGCCTTTTGTTGTGTTCGTTCCCGTCGGCAAGGCAAGCAGGCAGTCAGGCAAGGATGTGCTTCCAGAGGAAGCCTCCTGGATCGGGGTGGGTCAGCTCCAGTCTCGTCTATAAGTATTTTAAGTTTTTTGTTTCAATCACGTTTTTAATCAAATGCAGTCGGAAGGTGCCAAGTTTCACAGGTTGAGGGCTTGGTGGAGCCTTCTCAGGAAAAAAATGATGAGTGCCAGGCAGTTGGGCTCACTAGCTCTGCCAGGTTTAAAGGAGGATGGAGAGCTTCCTGTGATGGCCCAGGGGCATCGTTCTGGCCTTCCCAATATAGAATCACAGAACTGTCAGGGTTGGAAGGGACCTCAAGGATCATCCAGTCCCAACCCCCTGCCATGGGCAGGGACACCTCACACTGCAGCAGGTTGCTCACAGCCACATCCAGCCTGGCCTGAAAAACCTCCAGGCAGGAGGCTTCCACCACCTCCCTGGGCAACCTGTGCCAGGCTCTCACCACCCTCCTGGGGAACAACTTCTTCCTCACATCCAATCTGAATCTCCCCATTTCTAGTTTTGCTCCATCCCCCCAGTCCTATCACTCCCTGACACCCTCAAAAGTCCCTCCCCAGCTTTCTTTATGTGCAAGGGCTGAGATCTTCCCCAAGCAGCTGAGGGAACCAGTCACACAGCTCAGCTCAGGCAATGTTAGTCTATAAATTTGTGGCCGTTTTAGGCTGTGCCTTGAATTATTTTCCACAGATCCTGAGCAGGGAGTAGTAGAATGTAAGTAAATCACTGTTGGATGAAAAAAGGAAGCTAGTGAGAAGTTCTAAACAACCCCATGGGACACATGTTCCATCAACGCTGGTTTGGTAAACTAACTTTCTTTTCAGCTTCCTCACTCCAGCAGATACTAACTTGTGCTGCTGCTGGCTTTGCTGAGCTTGAATGTGTTCCTTGTTGTGCTTAACTAACTAACAGCAGCTCTCTGCTCTTTCTCCTGTCCCATGTCTACAGGGGGGAGGGAAAGGAGCAGGGAGTGGGGAAGCTATTGGTAGCCCCCTGGCTCGTCCAGGGGGGTTCTTGTGTTGTTTATTAATTGTGCATAGATCTAAATGTTGTATATGTTGTACATATCCATTGCATTTCATATCTAGATTGAAGTTTTGCTTGTAAATAGAGCTTCATTTGCTTCCAGCTGAGCTGGCCTGGCAATTTTATGTTGAGGGGAGAATTTCACCTCACCCCAAAATTGAAAGGCCAGTGCTGGAGAGAGTATGTAAAAGATTTAAGGTTGCTGCTAGGAAGAAGCCAAGGAGGCCAATTCCTTTAAAGCCAGGTTGAAATAGCACAGTGGAAACGCTGGAGCAAGGCATGAGTGACAGGAGTTAAGACTGTTTATATTCGCTTCCAGCTTCGGTCCCATTACTCACAAAAGCATTGAGAGGTTTGCAGCTCCCCCTCTGCCCCTCCTTGGCCTTCTTGTCAGTCTGGAGACTTATGATAAAAAGGTGCTGCTAGGTACTGTGTTAAATAGCTCATGGGCCTCGACTCATCCATCATTCCAGGGCTGCACATCACTAGATTAACCTCTTCTTCATATTAGTAATGATGGGTTTCTAAAATGTAGCTTAACCAGATACAGGTCAAGGGAGGTATTAACTTACTAATTCTTTTTCCCAAGTGCTGTTCTCTGCCAGCAGTTCTGTGCACCAGTTCTTATTTATGGCCATTTTGGTGACCAACCACAGGGGCACGGGGCTCCCAAGGAACAATCTTTGTACACCTGGGAGAAACTGTTGGTTTCCTATTCGTCTGCCCACAGTTAAAAGCCTGGATTTCATGGATATTGCCTCCCAAGCTGGCAGCTCCTTTCGTCTTCCTTCAGAGACACTTGGAAACCACATCAGATCATGGATCATTTTTCCAGCAAGCCCCTGATAATGACTCCCAGTTGTTCAAAACTTCCCCTAGGCCATCAACATCTTGTATGCAATCTCATTTTATGAGCTTATAGGATAGAGTTTCAGTTATTCATGCAAAATAAAGGAGCATGTCTCTCACCTTACCTGGATTGCTATGGAGATGGCCCTCCCTAGACAAGCATCAGAAGCAATGTGGATCAACCTCAGACGGCAGAGTTTCCAGTTCCACAGCAGCTTATACCGTGGCCAGCAACGAGCTGGTGAGGGACCTCCATAAAGCTGTGCTTGATGTTATGTTGAGATTGCACACACACTCCTCTCAGTATTCACAGTAGTGCTTTACAGTCCTGGAAGAAGAGCTCTGTGAATGAGCAGCCTCGTTGTAGATGGTGCAGCTGGGTGCAGTTCATCCCACCAGGGGAACAGCACACTGCAGCTTGCCAAGGCTGCCTAACCTTTTCTGCTCCTTGACCCGAGTGATCCATCCTTCATTCATCCCTGTACATCAAAGGTTTGCAGACTGATTTTACCATACTGAACACAGAGGCAAACACACACACACAAAGGGTAAAGGGCTCAGAAGATGTCTGTCCTCCCATGCAAAGCCCAGAAAGCTGGAATTGACACCAGGAAGAATAGCAGTGGGGAAAGACTGCACCAGGCCACATCAGGCAGCGCTCTGCTGAGCCTTTCAGCCCCAGCCAGGCATTCCTGTGCTCATAGCTGGGTTCTTCCTGCATACTTCAAAGTCAAGGATACCTGCAGCTCTTAATTCCTTCTGTTTGAGTGCTGAAGTGCACTACCAGGAGGGTCAAAACACATCAGCAAGGTGACCTCTCAGAGTCCCATGAATTATTCACTTCTCACAAGCCTCAGCTTCCACATACTGTTACTTACAAGACCAAGCTGGGAAACGGGGGGGGGGGGGGGGGGGGGGGGGGGACAACTGTTTCCAAGCCACAGCAGGTTGCCAGAGAAGCAAAGAGGAAATCAGCAGCCTGGCTTTGCAGTTCATGACTAATTCCCCCAAGCGGTGTCACCGCCTAGCAGGGGACCGTTGTGTCTTGTTGAAGCTTGCAAGTGGCCCAAAGGGAGGGGGATTGGGACAGTGGTCCTGGCTCTAGCGGGGGGTGGGCTGGCTTTGTTTAGCTGAGGTGTGCTGTTTGGTTTGGTCTTGTTGGCTTTTCTTCCACAAGACACCTTCAGTAGCGTGTTAGGTTGAACATATGGCACCAGGGAATACACCTTCTGCTTAGCTTAAAAATTGCTGCTAAGGCAAAAAGCGCTAAGGGAAAGGCTTTCTAATCAAAAGCCAAAGCAGCCCCAACACAGGATCGCAAACCCAGCTGACACACAGTGGTTTGTGCTGGCTTTACCTATACCCAGGAAAGGAACCTTCCATCGTTCTCCTCTGCCCCTTCACCTCCGTGTCCCCTCTATAAACTGCCTTCTCCCTTACTTGCTGCCCAGCAGCATTAAGCACCATTCATGTTTGGTTTGTAATTAGGGCTGGATGGATCACTGGATCCAGCTTCCTCTTGGACAGTTTGCATTTTGCCTTGTAGAGAGGAAGGGATGTAGGAGGAAAGGGCACAGTGCTGCACTGTGCTGTGGGTAAAGTCCTATTTAATGAGAAGCTGGAACGCTGCCACAGTACAGACAGGCTCCCTAGTAATTTGGATGCTTCAGTTCTGCTGCTCCTTCCTTTCTCTCTCAGCATCACCTCTTGCTTTTGAGTTGCCTCTTGACTGCAAGGAGAAGGCATCAATGGAGGCACTGACAGAAGCCACTTTCTGCTTCCCATCCACCCTGTGCTGTGGAATTTTCTTCTCTTCCAGTCCTTTTGAAACTACTCAGTACTGCCCCACTAAACCATAACACTCACCATGATACAGTGTCTGCTCTAGGTGCTCCTTCTGGATGTGTTCCTGTGTGACCTGCTCTGGGTGCTCCTGCTCTGGCAGGGGGTTGGACTGGATGAGCTTTCCAGGTCCCTTCCAGCCCCTAACGTTCTGTGATTCTGTGATACTCAAAAGCTAACATTTTCTCTCTCTTATGACAAAAATATCTGCTGTCAGAAGCAAATTCAATAGTTCACATTTCCAAAATTAGGTGGCTGAGACATATTATTTTTCTTAGCTGCTCTGTTTTCATGTTCATCCAGATCTATTCAGCAATTGATTTTTAGTCTTTCTTCCTTCCATTGCTTCATTTTACCAGCAATTTAAAACAGAGAACAGAATCACAGAAACATTCAGGCTGGAAAAGAGCCTCAGGATCACCAAGGCCAGCCCAGAGCCCTGCTCTGCAAGGCTCACCCCTAAACCACAGCCCCAAGCACCACAGCCAAACCACCTGCAAACACAGCCAGGCTTGGGGACTCCACCACCTCCCTGGGCAGCACATTCCAACACAGAAGTGTCCTCATTCTCCACTGGCAAATTTTGCTTAGAGTACATTGCAGTTTCTTGACAAAGGGTTGGGGTTTTTTTCCCCCTCAGTGTCTCTGAACACAGCTTCTTGAAGGTAGCTCTTGCCAAGCTTGAGCCATTCAGGTTCCCCAGGTTCAATAATGCCACGTTGCCAGCGGTGGGATGCAGAGCAGAGAGAGAATAGTTTGTTCCTTTCACTGAATAATTACACTTAAAACTGGCTAATTGAAATCAATTAGTGGTAAGAAGTTAGTCTCAGGGGGAGAAGAAGAATTTGTGGGAAGTTCAGACTGTGTTAGGAACCAACATTTCCACACCTGGGTAGTGGCTTCTCTGCTAGCTCAGCACCTTTTTCACTGAAAATCACAGCATCACAGAACATCAGAGGTTGGAAGGGACCTCACAGATCATCCAGTGCAATCCCCCTGCCAGAGCAGCAGCACCCAGGGGAGTCCACACAGGAATGCATCCAGCTGGGCTTGGAAAGGCTCCAGAGAAGGAGACTCCACAACCTCTCTGGGCAGCCTGCTCCAGGGCTCTGGCCAACCCTCTGTGGTGGTTTGAGCCTTAACTGGAAGTTAAGAGCACAGGTGGGGGCAAGGCTGAGAATCTCTTCCCCCCTCCCCCAACAGAGAGGGGAGAAAAGGAAGGAACAAATCCACCAAACAATCATTTGGAGTCATCTTGGAAGTAGAGAGGTAAAGAGTTGTCTTTAAACAATGTATATATAACAGTAACAGGAAAGGTTCACAAGAGCGAGGAACAAGGATGGATGGGAGGGGGACAAAACCAGAGAATAATACCAAACCAGCCTTTCTCTGAGGAGGGGAGGAGGCAGCAGGGAGAAGGATCAGGTCCGACCAGGTGGCAGAGGAGCAGGAGCGTAGCTGCAGTAGCTCTCGTCCAGCAGAGGCAGGAGCCAGAAAAGCTGGGGCCAACAGCTACGATGTCCTGGTTTTTATACCCTAGCTGGGCAGGGAGGGGGGAGTGGAACAGACTCAGCTTCCCAGGGGAAAAACGCCCTGCAGGGAGTGAAAAGCACCTGCAAGCCTCCCCCTGCTTTGTTCTTTTGTTCTCAGAAAAGGGTGTTAACCCACCACACCCTCACACCAAAGACGTTTCTCCTCATGCTGAGCTGAAACCTTCTCTGCTCAAGTTTGTCTCCATTGCTCCTTCGCTTATTGCTGTGCACCACCCAAAAGAGCTTGGCCCCCTCCCCTTGACCCCCAGCCCTCAGCTATTGATGGGCATTGATCAGATCCCTCTCAGCTTTCTCCTCTCCAGACTCAACAGCCCCAGGGCTCTCAGTCTCTCTTCCCAGGGGAGATGCTCAAGTCCCCGAAGCATCCTCCTGGCTCTGCCTTGGCCTCTCTCCAGCAGGTCTCTGTCTCTCTTGAGCTGCGGAGCCCAGAACTGGACCCAGGATTGCAGGAGTGGTCTGAGCAGGGCAGAGCAGAGGGGGAGCAGAACCTCCCCAGCCCTGCTGACCACACTTTGCTTGCTGCACCCCAGGATCCCATTGGCTCTCTTGGCCCCCAGGGCACATTGCTGTCCCGTGCAGCACTGGTGGGTGCTGCACACCAGCACTCTAAGGGACGTTGAACAGTGAGCAAGCCAAGGCTTCACTTCCATTAAAATGTCTATCACACCACATGTCTTAAACCATCTGTGGGTAATCTTCTCCATTTAGCTCTACAATCCATGTTCAGACATCTGTCACTGGATGTCAGTGCAGACAGCTGAGTGTGTTTTGTCAGTGTTATAAACAGCCAACATTCTCTGGGCTTTCTCCATCATCCCATTTTCTATTTTACAAGATAAAAACCCATGGATGTTGCCCCATGGCTGTCCTGCTTCAGCTAAGTCAGACAGTGCCCTCCTCATGCAAGAGCACTTGTAACCCTGCTCTGCAAGGCTCAACCCTAAACCACAGCCCCAAGCACCACAGCCAAACCACCTGCAAACACAGCCAGGCTTGGGGACTCCACCACCTCCCTGGGCAGCACATTCCAAGCCCTCACCACTCTTGCCTGAAAAAAACCTTTCCTCATGTCCAGCCTGAACCTCCCCAGGGGCAGCTTGAGGCCATTCCCTCTTCTCTTTCACTACTATGACCTGGGAGCAGAGACCAGCACCAACCTCTCCACAACCTCCTTGCAGGGAGCTGTAGAGAGCCAGGAAGTCTCCCCTCAGCCTCCTCTCTTTCACACTGACCACCCCCAGCTCCTTCAGATGCTCTTCATCAGATTCTTTCTCCAGTGTGTGTTTACCATCACTGTGTTTTGGTAATTGATTGCAGCAAAGCACTCTGCTGCACGCTAAAGCATGGCTTCCTTTGGGCTCGCCTTTAAAGCAGCACAAGTGCCTAAGGGCAGCCCCACACGGGGGGAGATAAACTACAAAGGGGAAGAGGAGTTCAGCTGAATGGGCAGAATTGTTCTCCTCAGTCCTCATTTGGCCAAAATTTGCTTGGGTTTGCTTTTACTGGGATCCTGAGGAATAGATACTTTTATTTCCTCCTGGAATGAGTAATGAGAG
>CM037632.1:2250347-2266301 GCA_015227895.2 Colaptes auratus
AAGAAAGAAAGAAAGAGTGAGGTAAGGAGAAAGAAAGAAAGAGTGAGGTAAGGAGAAAGAAAGACAGAAAGAGTGAGGTAAGGAGAAAGAAAGACAGAAAGAGTGAGGTAAGGAGAAAGAAAGACAGAAAGAGTGAGGTAAGGAGAAAGAAAGAAAGAAAGAGTGAGGTAAGGAGAAAGAAATTATAAAGTAAAAAATCAAAATAAAATAGAGTAAAAGCTAAAGTAAAAACAATCAAAATAAAAATAAATAGCCTATAAAAGCCAAGCTAAGCCCAAATATCATCGCTGTGCACAGGAGATATTTGCTGTCTCTTTACAGCAGGTGTCCATGAAGGCAGAACAATGCCTCTGGGCTGGGAAGCACTGGGCTCTCGGGGGCGGGGGAGGGCGGCTGGGGAAGCAGTGCCGTTTGCAGGGTGGTTACCGCGCTCAGCTTGGGGAGCGCAGGTGGCAGGGTGTGGCTGGTGCCACGCTGCTTGGCCGCAAGCGGAGCGCCGCTGTGCCGCGGTGCCGCCCGCCGTGCAGCAGCTTGCCTTGGGAAGCAGAGGCGGGTGCCTGCGAACTCCGGCTCGCCCCACCCGCCGAGGCGATGCGCCAGCAGGTGTGGCACCGCCGCGCGCTCGCTGGCGAGGTTCAGGGTGGATCGCACACAGCGGCCTCGGATTGTGCTGATGATAAAGCACAGGCACCCAAAAAGGTGCCTAAACCACCAGCAGTGGCAGGGGCCACATGCGGCGCCGAGGAGGCTCAGCCGGAGGCTCGCCCGGAGCGCGGTCACAACACAGCAGTAATAACTCAGCTGTTCCCCACCCTTGCAGGACTGCACAAACATCTTCTCCTCATCTATTACCCGGAGGGACTGTGGATGCTGGAATTATGCTCCCTTTGTCTTCTTGAAAGGAGCAGAAACAACGCTTCTGATGTTACTAATTTGTGAAAAACACCTTCCTGAAACCGCTGTTAACCCTTTAATACAATACAATGCACCAGGTTGGAAGAGACCTTCAAGATCATCACGTCCAACCCATCAACCAATCCAACCCACCTCAATACAATACAGTACAATACAACCCACCTAAACAACTAAACAACTAACCCGTGGCACCAAGCACCCCATCAAGCCTCTTCCTGAACACCTCCAATGAAGGTGACTCAACCACCTCCACAGGCAGCCGATTCCAGTGAAAGCTACCAGAAGGAAGCTTTTCTACTCCAGAAGTCCCCAGACCTGGGCAGGCTGCAGAGCTGAGCCCTTGACAACCTCGTGAGGCTCAACCAGACCAAGGGCAAGGTCCTGCAGCTGGGGCAGGGCAATCCCAGGCACTGCTATAGACTGGGCAGGGACTGGCTTGAGAGCAGCCCTGAAGAAAAGGCCTTGGGGGTGCCTGGGGGGATGAGAAGCTCAGCAGGAGCCAGCAGTGAGCACTTGCAGCCCAGAGAGCCAAGCAGAGCCTGGGCTGCAAGAGAAGCAGAGCCAGCAGGGCCAGGGAGGGGATCCCCTTAAAGTGGTTTGCTGCTTTTAATGTGTCCACGGGGACACCTCACACCACAGCAGGTTGCTCACAGCCACATCCAGCCTGGCTGCAAACACCTCCAGGCAGGAGGCTTCCACCACCTCCCTGGGCAACCTGTGCCAGGCTCTCACCACCCTCCTGGGGAACAACTTCTTCCTCACATCCAATCTGAATCTACCCATTTCTAGATTTGCTCCATCCCCCCAGTCCTATCACTCCCTGACACCCCAAAAAATCCCTCCCCATCTTTCTTGGAGCCCCCTTCAGATACTGGAAGGCCACAATTAGGTCTCCTTGGAATCTTCTCCAGACTGCACAACCCCAGCTCCCTCAGTCTGTCCTCAGAGCAGAGCAGCTCCAGCCTTCTGCTCATCCTCGGGGCCCTTCTCTGGGCCTTAAGACATATGTCCTTAAGACATATGGTCAGAATGAGTGACAGAGAATATTAGAGAGTGGAAAATGCAGTTTCCTGTGGCCAGATACAGGTATTACTTAGATGGAAAGAGATCAGGGAGCTGCACAGGAGCAGATGCCACAGGAGGCATTGAAGTTCAGTGAGCTCAGTGAAACTTCCAAAGGAGGAAACCTCTCCAAAGGCTGAAAGCAGTAAACCCCCTGCATACACACTCCACCACCAACCAGACAGGTGTCCAGCAGTCTCTCTGAGTGTGAGTTAAGTTCAAACACAGTCAGCTCACTTCAAGCAAACTGACTGAAGCAGGAAGGTTGGTCTCCAGCAGGTATCTCACTAACCCAGACTGCAAAAACTGCAGCAGCTGGCTCCCAGCACAGGCGCAGCCTTCCTCTGTCGCCAGATACTCCTGGAGCTTTCTGCTGGCTTTATCCTTCCAAACAGGGACAAACCTGAACGTGAGCCATCAATGACTGCATGGCGTTCAGAAGCTGCACCCCACGGAAACTCTGAGATAGCAATGGCTGGCACAGCCCACCCCCTTCCAGCACTTGCTGCAAGCTGCAGAGACACCACTGCCAAGAACTGCTGGGCAAATGCTTCTCTGCTGAGAAGCCATGAGGGGGGAAGGCAGTTGCAATGAGGCTAAGAGTGACACACAGCAAGTGAAAGAGGTTAACCCTGTGCTCACACCTCAGCAGTTGCTCAGGATGCAGCTGCAGAGGCAGCTGTTTCTCCATGACTCCGTTATGCATCACTTACTCTTATCACTCTACCTTTCCAGCCAGGCTTCACACAACCCAGACTGTGATCACTCACCAGATACCTCTGCATGTTCACCAGCCCCAAACCTTCACACAGCCCAGACTGTGGTCTCTCACCAGATACCTCTGCATGTTCACCAGCCCCAAACCTTCACACAGCCCAGACTGTGGTCTCTCACCAGATACCTCTGCATGTTCACCAGCCCCAAACCTTCACACAGCCCAGACTGTGATCTCTCACCAGATACCTCTACAGATTTCCCAGCATCAAACCTTCACAGCCCAGACTGTGATCTCTCAGCAGACACTTCCACACCTTTACCAGCAACAGAAGGCATGCACTGGCAATCTGCCTCCCTGGAAGCTGCACTTACTGGACTGAGGAATGGTCACATGCTTTGTGACCTAGCCTGCAGGATGAAGACTCACAGTGTCACACTGCCTCAGTGAGCATCAAGCCTCCCCTTTGCAGTGTGTTTAGCTCCTCTGAATGGGAAGTGTCTCTGTAGCACAGCACTACCTGGAAGCGCTGTGATGGATCTGCTTTAGTCCTCACGCTGTCCAGGCTGGTTCAACAGGGGGTTTTCAGCAAGATCCTCTGTGTGGGACCAACGCCACACTGGGCTGTGTCACCGCAGACTTGGTCGCAGACTCCAGCGTGGTGACTGAAGACACTTCACTGATGCATCTGAGGACCTCATCTATTCCCCAGATAGCTGATGTAATGTATGGGCAGCAAGAACCAGAGCTGTGCCAATTAAATGATTGTAACAAACCCACATTCTTGCAAGGCCAGGGCAGTCACAGAGCCCTGCCTCCTTTAGGCAGACACCAGAAAGCTTTCAGCCCCCAGTCTCAGGCTTAAAAATACAGTTCTTCCTCGTTACCTTTGGGAGGAGGAGGAGTCACCATCACTGGAAGGGTTGAAAAAGAGCCTGAGTGAGGCACTCAGCACCATGGGTTAGTTGATGAGATGGTGTTGGGTGACAGGCTGGGCTGGATGATCTTGAAGGTCTTTTCCAACCTGGTTAACTCTGTATTCTAGCTGCCTCATCTCTTAGAGGGGACTTAGGTTCTGCCAGTTCCAGCTCCCACAGTGCTGCCTCTGGGTCTCTGCATAGCTGAATCCCACCGAGGCAGCAGAAGCCTGCTCTGAGCAGCTGGAGTCTGTTTCATACGCTTACAATGAAGCAGAGCATCCTCATCCCATGCCACCCTCCCCAACCATAAGGGTGCCAGTACTCACAGAGAACAAACAGCTCAAAGTCACACCCTGTAGATGCAAGAGGTTGGAAACTGAGCTAGGAACCCCTCCCCTAACTTCAGACACTCTAGCCCAGCCCACTCTAGTGGGAGCAGGGATGTCCAGAGCCAGCAAATCAGCAGATCCTACTTATCTCCCTCTTCCTTTGCAGCCTTCTAGCTCTCTGCTTGGCACTTTTTCTCTCCACGTTGCTCTTTGCACCACCCCTGGCAGCCTGTGTCTCTGAAGCCTCTCCAGGACAGCCTGCAGTCTCACCACTTTCTGCCTCCTGATGCCCAGGCAGCTCCTTCAGATCCACAGCTCGACCTGAGCTACAGGCAGTCACGAAGCAATTCACGATGCCTTCCCTGAGCTACGGGCGTCAGGGTGTGCTCTACTCCATGCTGAGGGTAGCAGTAGCACCTGGAGCTGATCACCCTGCATATGAAGCAGCACCAAGGAGCCCAGGTGCCAATGGGCTCTGCAAACACCTCTTTGGGGTGAGGTTTTGGAAGGACTGGGCTCCTTCTAAGAATATCCTTTTGTCCTCCCCTCCTCCCGAATGCTGATGCTCTTGTGCTTCAACCACTTCATCTTGCTTTAACTCCCCTGTCAATCCCCAGCCACCTCACCGCCCTTTGAGACTCCGCTCCTCAGGCTCCTCATCACGGCATCGATCTCCTGGAAGGCCTGGCTGCTGAAAATCATGAGGTGACATTCACAAATAAGACTTTTTTTATGTGAGATTCCCAATAAAGCTCTCAGATCTCACCTGACAGCCTTTGCAGAGCTAAAATGCAGCAAAGCAATTTCTTTGGTAAACTTTATTTCCCCCCCCACCCCCACTCCCCACTCCGGTGTTGATTCTGACATGCATCACACAGCAGAGGGACGGCTTAAACCTAGGCAGGAAACACTGCTCAGGTGTAAAGCCTCTCAGAATTAACTTCCTCCCCAGAAAGTCTTTGTAGGGCTGACAGCTCATGTGCAAGGCCTTTCCCCAAGGGGGCGTTTGTCTGGGATTCGTTTAGCGGTTGAAGGTTGTGTCACACGTCGCCGGGAAGGTAATTTTTCCTAGTTTATGAAAAATGCCTTGAATTTGACTTTGCTGTCACAGGGGAATAATGATATCTACACAGGTAATAAACTGGCACACAGAGATTGTGGCTGGGGAGCTCGCAAGCAGCAGGCAATTTATAGGGGATGATAGGAAGCAAGGGGGTGAATGAATATGGAATGTGCCATTTATGTGCGCAGTGCCTCCCGGCTCGGGCTCCCCCTGCACTTGTGGTGCCGCTTTAAAGGTTAGCGGCCGAAGCATGCTAACCACGAGAGCATCTCGGAGGAGCTAATGCACAGCCCTCTACATTCAGCCACTGATGGCCATTAATGCTCCCTTTTGTCTTCCAGACAGAAAATCAAAGCTGTTTGAATGAAAGGACGCAGGCAGAGCTCGGTGTGCGATGATCAGGTGTGCACATCGGCGGCAACGTGTGCAAACAGTCCCTGGAACCTCTGCACAGAATTAGCTGGCATCATCAAGAGGCTGTTGATTTCTCTGCTGGGTTGTTTGGGGTTTCCCCACCACCACCACCCCGTTTTATTGACTTTATTAACTTTCAGGCCCCTCCAGCAGCTGTCACGGGGAGGCTGCAGGGGTTGCAGCGGCACAGCCGCGTTGTGCGTTTGAATGAGTGGGATGCACCCAACGCAGCCTGTTTGGCCCGGGCTGAGGCTGGGAGCTGAGCAAGCCTCCTGCAGGGCTCATGGCACTGAGCTCAGCTTAGGACACAGGCAGGTCCTGCAGCTAGGGCCAGCCAGCCTTGGCCCCGCTGCCATGCCAGCTCTTGCCTCCCGAGAGCAGCTTCCCACTGTGATGCCCCAGGGTGGGTTGGTCACAACCACGGCCACGGAGTTAACCACCAAATGGTTGGAGCACAGGGCAGCAAGCCAGGCCCCCACAGCTTTGCAGGAGACAGCTGACCACCACTCATGTACAGAATACAGAATTAACCAGGTTGGAAAAGACCTCAGAGCTCATCCAGTCCAACCTACCACCCAACACCATCTGATCAACTGAACCATGGCACCAAGTGCCTCATCCAGGCTCTTTTAAACACCTCCAGGGATGGTGACTCCATCACCCCCCTTGGCAGCACATCCCAATGGCCAATCTCTCTTGCTGGGAAGAATTTCTTCCTAACATCCAGCCTGAACCTCCCCTGGCACAGCTCGAGACTGTGTCCTCTTGTTCTGGTGCTGGAGAAGAGACCAACCCCTACCTGGATACAACCAGATGTAGAGAGCAAGAAGGTCTGCCCTGAGCCTCCTCTTCTCCAGGCTAAGCAACCCCAGCTCCCTCAGCCTCTCCTCCCAGGGCTGTGCTCCAGACCCCTCCCCAGCTTTGTTGCCCTTCTCTGGGCACCTTCCAGCAACTCAACATCTTTCCTAACCTGAGGGGCCCAGAACTGGACACAGGTCATATGGTGTGCCAGTCTCATGGCAACAGCACCAGAGATTCTGAAAGAGGGAAGATTTAGATCAGATATTAGGAAGAAATTTTTCACTGTGAGGGTGGTGAGATACTGAAAGGTTGCCCACAGAAGCTGTGGATGCCCTTCCCTGGTGGAGTTTGGAATGTGCTGCCCAGGGAGGTGGTGGAGTCCCCATCCCTGGAGGTGTTTAAAAAGAGCCTGGATGAGGCACTTGGTGCCATGGTTTAGTTGATGAGATGGTGCTGGGGATAGGTTGGACTGGATGATCTCAAAGGTCTTTTCCAACCTGGTTAATTCTATTCTATTCTATTCTATTCTATTCTATTCTATTCTATTCTATTCTATTCTATTCTATTCTATTCTATTCTATTTATTCTTTCAAACACAGAGGCCCAGCTGGATGGGATGTGGAGCAGCCTGGTCTGTTGGAAGGTGTCCCTGCCCATGGCAAGAGAGTTGGAACTGGATGGTGGTTAAGGTCTCTTCCAACCCAAATAGCTCTATGATTATCAAAATCCTATGCAAGGAGCTGAATGCACAACTTGGGCTGATGACAGCTGCAGCAGAAATTGAACAATCCAAGAATAACCCAGTGAGTGATTGGTTGATTGATTGATTCTTGGTTTGGTTGTTATCCATCCATTCAGCACATCCACACTTGCACCTGCATTGCTTAATTCAAACCCCTTGCAGAATTATCCACCTCACATCCATTTCACTTGGAGTGGTCTGGGTAAACTTTGTAGCTGGACCCAGGAGCCCCAGCCTTAACACTTGTTGTCTCTAGCTGTGTTCTCTCTAGGTGTTAAATTCCCACACCAACCTGCAACTAGTTCAGGAGCCAGAGACTTCCAATGCAGAACATTTGTTCCTTAGGCTCTCTGCTGTCAAACAATATCCTGGAAGGAGTGAAAGGAATCTGAAACATCTTGGGAAGTAACCTTGACAGGACCAAAAAGGGGACACACAAGGCATAGCTGCTCAAGAAAAGGAGCTTTGCTGGCTGCAGGGAATAGCAGTGGATGATTACAGAGAAGGGCTCTGGGACTGCCATTAGCTCCCCAGAGGAGGATGATTCCAGCAGGTTGTGGGGAGGGCTCTAGCCCAAACATGGAGAAGCTAAATACATCAGCTGTGACAGGCTGCAGAGCTGAGCCCATGACAACCTCATGAGGTTCAACAAGACAAAAGGCAAGGTCCTGCAGTTGGATCAGGGCAATCCCAGGTGCTGATATAGGCTGGGCAGGGATTGGCTTGAAAGCAGCCCTGAAGAAAAGGACCTGGGGGTGCTGGGGGAGGAGAAGCTCAACAGGAGCCAGCAGTGAGCACTTGCAGCCCAGAGAGCCAAGCAGAGCCTGGGCTGCAGCAAGAGAAGTGTGGCCAGCAGGGCCAGGGAGGGGATTCTGCCCCTCTGCTCCACTCTGCTGAGACCACAGCTGCAGCTCTGGGTCCAGTTCTGGAGCCTCTCTTCCAGGAAGGATCTGGAGGTGCTGGAAGGTGTCCAGAGAAGAAGGAACATGAGGATGAGCAGAGGGCTGGAGCTGCTCTGCTCTGAGGACAGACTGAGGGAGTTGGGGTTGTGCAGTCTGGAGAAGAGAAGGCTCTGAGGAGACCTCATTGTGGCCTTCCAGTATCTGCAGGGGGCTCCAAGAAAGCTGTGGAGGGACTTTGGTGGCTGTCAGGGAGTGATAGGCCTTGGGGGATGGAGCAAAACTAGAAATGGGTAGATTGGGATTGGCTGTGAGGAAGAAGTTGTGCCCATGAAGGTGTGGGAGCCTGGCACAGGTTGCCCAGGAGGTGGTGGAAGCCTCCTGCCTGGAGGTGTTTGCAGCCAGGCTGGATGTGGCTGTGAGCAACCTGCTGCAGTGTGAGGTGTCCCTGCCCATGGCAGGGGCTTGGAAGTGGCTGAGCCTTGAGGTCCCTTCCAAGCCTGACAATTCTTCTGTGGTTCTGTGACTGGTGACCTGAAGAACCTTTTTCCTTCTTTTTCTTTTCTTTCTCTTTTCCTCCCCCAGCTCCTGCAGGGGCTGCAGCACTCCAAAGGCAGTGTTTCAAAGTAAAGGCAGGAGTGACATCCTGAAAAGCCTTTTTTGGTGTGGTTTACTTTTCTTTATATGTTCTGTTGTGTGTTTGTTGGGTTTGTTTTGGGGGGCTTGGTTGTGGTTGGGGGGTTTTGGGTTGTTGTTTGTTTGGGGTTTTCTTGCAGATGAATAATTCCATCCACAGGAAGCTATGAAAGCTCTCTTGATCTGTGGTCAGATGCTGGCAGCCACTCCTGGGAGTATCCTGAGCACAAGGTGTGCATTGCAGTGGGAAATGGAGGAGCAAAGCCCTGTGCTGCTTCCATTGCCGCCTCGAAGGGCTAGGAATTCCACTTCTGGGGTAACCAGGAATGCTCAGCTGCCTCCCACACTTGAGCCCAAGCACACCAGCAGAACACCAGCTCCACACTTTCAAAGGTGCCACTTTGAAAGAGACCATTGGACAGGAAAGTTGAATCAACCTTTCTGTCCTTGGCAAGGCGCCTAGTGAGGCAGAGGATAAAGGGATACACCTGTTCAGAAGCCGGCGGAGCCAAAAGGCTTTGTGCAGAAATAGAAGGCGATGCTCAGTCAGAATGAGAACCTGAATCATAACTGTCAGGAGCCTGAACAGGTGCCAGGAGCAGGGCACAATGGAAAAGCTGCAGCCACAGAATCAATGCCACAGCTAAGGCACACCACAGGCTGTGGTTTATGTTGCTGCTATCTGCTTGCACTACCTCCCCAGACTGATGATAAATATAATAACCATCACACAAAGAGTATTGCCACACACCCCCAAGAACCAGAGACTGATGAGAATTTCTTGCAGATTGTTTCTTCCTCAGTAAAAATTACTTAAGGAAATAACATTCAAAAACCCCACAGAAATCACAGAAACATTCAGGCTGGGAAAGAGCCTCAGCATCACCAAGGCCACAGAATTGTCAGGGTTGGAAGGGACCTCCAGGATTATCCAGTTCTAAAGCCCCTGCCATGGGCAGGAACACCCCACTTCACATCATCCCCACTCTTCCCATGGCTCTGTGGTGTCCACACAGCTCTCTGTAATCCGGCTAACCCTCAAGCTCTGTCCAGAATCACAGATCCACCAGTTGGAAGAGACCCACAAGATCACCAAGTCCAACCTATCCCCAGCCCTATCCATCAACCAGAGCATGGCACTGAGTGCCTCAGCCAGGCTCTTCCTAAACACCTCCAGGGATGCTGACCCCACCACCTCCCTGGGCAGCACATTCCAAGGGCAATCTCTCTGTCTGGGAAGAACTTCTCTCTAAGATCAAGCCCAAACTTTGGTGTTTGGACAAGAGACAGCTCCCTTCGCCTGGGCTTCACAGCCCTCTGCGCACGCTGACGGAGCAAGGGCGCTTCATCTGTGCTTTGCCTGTGTGATTCCAAGCCACTGACCTGGAAGAAAACCCACAGCAAGTTTCTTTCACTTTTCAGGAGGAAAGTCTTTGTCATGATGTTGACAACGTTGGAAAATCATCCTGCAGGGTTGTAAATGGTTTCTGAAACCTGAGGGCTTCAGCCAGCTCTAATATTGGACTTTTACACCACCCACAGCCACCTACCCTTTTGTCTGCTTGATGCAGTGGCTGCAGAGCAGTGTAGGAAGAGAGAAGCAACCCCTGCCCACCTTGCTTACTCTTAAGTGATTGGTTTTTACTGTCTTCTCTCTTTAAAAGGAATCTCCTATGATTCTGGGATATCATAAGCCACTTTTTTTACAACTTTAAACCATCTCACTACTTCCTTTGTGGGTCTCCCCCCCCTTTGCAATACCCATCACACAAGCAATGTGCACCACACAACATTAGGCAGTTCTCTGTTTTCTTTGCTAGGTTAAAGAATTAGGCACTTGTGGGATTTATTTTCCATGACAGTTAGAAAACAGGAGCTATATTTGGGGTCAGCTACATGAACTGAGTGATAGTGGTTCACCAGCTGATTGATTTACTCACGTTCCTTCCATGCTGTGCTATAGGCTGGTGGTGAAATATCAGTCTGGTTTAGCTTGGAAGAACTATGCTTGCCTGCAAGGAGTTGTCAAGGGTTAGGGCTGTGCCAGCCACAAAACAAGAGGCAGGTGTCCTCTATTAACCCTTCTCCCTTTCCAAAGGGAAGAAAGGGCTGCAGGAATAGGAATTGGAAAAGAAAACAAAAGCGACATCATCATTATTATTATTATTACTATTATTACTACTATTATTATTATTAATGTTATTATGACTGTTATTGTTATTATTATTGTTGTTATTATAATTAAAAGGAACCTCAGGATCACCAAGGCCAACCCAGAGCCCTGCTCTGCAAGGCTCAGCCCTAAACCACAGCCCCAAGCACCACAGCCAAACCACCTGCAAACACAGCCAGGCTTGGGGGCTCCACCACCTCCCTGGGCAGCACATTCCAAGCCCTCACCACTCTGGCCTGAAAAAAAGGTTTCCTGATGTGAGGAGGATATTACAAACACTTGCCAAAAACTCTTCCTCCACAAGCAGTTACATCTGTCCTTTGCTTATGACAAGACCAAAACTTACTTCTCTTCAACAGCGCTTTCAGTAGAGGCATTGATGACAAATGAGGCAAGAAACTATACTATAGCCAAACCAGGAGGAGAGGAGATTCAGATGGGATGTTGGGAAGAAGTTCTTCCCCATGAGGGTGGTGAGAGCCTGGCACAGGCTGCCCAGGGAGGTGGTGGCAGCCTCCTGCCTGGAGGCATTTAAGGCCAGGCTGGAGGTGGCTGTGAGCAACCTGCTGCAGTGTGAGGTGTCCCTGCCCATGGCAGGGGGTTGGGACTGGCTGAGCCTTGAGGTCCCTTCCAACCCTGCCAATTCTGTGGTTCTGTGCTACTGGCAGCTCAGTAGTGTTGCCATCTCTGTGCTCATGCAGCTCTGGTCTGGATGCCCAGAAGTGCAGCCAGCATGTTTAAACTCAGGATTGTGATGCTAAAAGCTTTGCTGAAGCAGGTGATTTCCCAAAGAAGCTTCAGACCCACATGTCCCAATGTACAAGATGATGTCACACTCACCTGGCATAGGGAGATGTGGCTTTCAACACCACTGGGAGGGAGCAGGCTGGACATCTAGGCTGGAGGCTTTGTGCAGTGGACTGCAAAATGCAGATGAGTCCTTTTGCCTTGAAGAACAATAACCATTGAGAGAGGCATGCGGTGCCAGGCCCCTGCCATCCGGACTGCCCAGCCCTCCTTACTTCCTTACTGGCTACCTCCACACTCTGATTCGTTTCTCATAAGGTCTCCCATGGATTATGAGCCTTCATCCTTTTTATGGTACAGCAGCCTGAGCACTGCTCCAGAGCATCTGAGTACACAGACGTTTGCAAAGAGGGACATTCTACTTGCTGAGCACTAGCTTCATGACTATTTCAAGTCACCTCCCAGGATCAGAGGATCACAGGGTGTTAGAGGTTAGAAAGGACCTCTGGAGAGCTTCCAGTCCACCCCCTCTGCCAGAGCAGGACCAGCACAGGTCACACAGGAACACATCCAGACAGGGAGGGAAAGGCTCCAGAGAAGGAGACTCCACAACCTCTCTGGGCAGCCTGCTCCAGGGCTCTGCCACCCTCACAGTCAAGAAGTTCCTCCTCATGTTGAGGTGGAACTTCCTGTCCTGCAGTTCCCATCCAAGTGGTTGCACACATATTGGTGTCAATTCCTTAGCACTCACATGAATCCCAAGCTGGTCATCAGTGCTGATCCCTGTTGCCAGCAGTCTCCCATTTGTCTTCCTCTCACTCAGATGACAACGTGGTTCAGTTTAAAAACATGAAGAGGGCTCTGTGCTCAGTGCTGAAGGTAAAGAACAGTCTGCACAGAAAGCTCATGCCTGGATGTGTCAAACATGTATTTCCCAGCCTAATGAAAACTCCATCTCAAGACAGGCACTCTCAGGTGTGTAAATAAAGCACAGGGCTGACTCTAAACACAAAATCATGGCAGCACTTCCTCAGTGGTGGTTTAAATATTATTCATGTGATGTGATAACAGAACCACAGAGACATTCAGCTTGGGAAAGAGCCTCAGGGTCACCAAGTCCAGCCCAGAGCCCTGCTCTGCAAGGCTCAGCCCTAAACCACAGCCCCAAGCACCACAGCCAAACCCCCTGCAAACACAGCCAGGCTTGGGGACTCCACCACCTCCCTGGGCAGCACATTCCAAGCCCTCACCACTCTTGCCTGAAAAAAACCTTTCCTGATGTCCAGTCTAAGGCTTGGATGTGGCACTTGGAGCCAGGGTTTAGTTGTCAGGAGGTGTTAGGTAGTAAGTTGGATGTGATGATCTCTGAGGTCTTTTCCAAGCTGGTTGATTCTGTGATTCTGAGGCTCTCCAGGTGTGGGATTTGTAGATGTGCCATGCCAAAAGCCAGTGACAGTCACTCAGGGAAGCAAATGCTGCCTTTGATGGGCCAGCAGCCCCCTTTCTGGTCTGCATTTGGCACCGTGCATCACTCTGTTGCAAGGGGAAGTATTTCAAGAGGAGGAATTAGTTAGTGGTTATAAAGCATTTGGAATCTCAGAACCCCCAGACAAATGCCAGCCATTATTATTGCTATTTATGACAAGGGACATGCAAATCCTCTCACAACACTGACTACAGCTTTGCAATTTTTATGGCCACAGCTTTGTCAAAAAGAT
The DNA here is from genome assembly GCA_015227895.2 of Colaptes auratus. NCBI lineage: Eukaryota > Metazoa > Chordata > Aves > Piciformes > Picidae > Colaptes > Colaptes auratus. The sequence continues at coordinate 2,263,482 of CM037632.1, forward strand.
TTTTTATCTCCCTGGCAGCAATGTGCTGCCAAAGATGTTAAGCCTTAAATCAACAGCTGTTAGACCTCAAGCAAGTGATGAATTCTCCTTGATTTACAGCAGTTGGGCTGGTTTACTTTTCTTTCCTAGGGCTGGGGGGTGTGCTTCTGCAAACAGCTGACAGCAGGCCACAGCTTCCAGAGCCACCCCCAGTGAGGCTGTGACATCCATGCTCAGGCACTCAGTAGATGACCTGGTTTGCATCACACAGAGGAGGTAGCAATTAGAATCACAGAATTGTCAGGGTTGGAAGGCTCATCCCATTCCCAACCCCCCTGCCAGGGGCAGGGACACCTCACACTGCAGCAGGTTGCTCACAGCCACATCCAGCCTGGCTGCAAACACCTCCAGGCAGGAGGCTTCCACCACCTCCCTGGGCAACCTGTGCCAGGCTCTCACCACCCTCCTGGGGAACAACTTCTTCCCACATCCAACTCAATCTACCCATTTCTAGTTTTGCTAAATCCCCCCCAGTCCTATCACTCCCTGACACCCTCAAAAGTCCCTCCCCAGCTTGCTTGGAGCCCCCTGCAGAGACTGGAAGGCCACAATGAGGTCTCCTTGGAGCCTTCTCCTCTTCTCAACCTGCACAACCCCAACTCCCTCAGTCTGTCCGTCAGACAGAGCAGCTCCAGCCCTCTGCTCATCCTCATGACCCTTCTCTGGACACCTTCCAGCACCTCCAGATCCTTCCTGGCACAGAGGCTCCAGAACTGGACACAGAGCTCCAGGTGTGGTCTCAGCAGAGCAGAGGAGTTCCCACAGAACATGCCAGGCTCTGCTCTGGGAGCACAAGCCCTTAACAACACTTGCTGGCTGCAGTGAGTGGCTGCAGGAGTCTGGGTTTACACAGCAGCTCCGTTGCCTTTTGTTTGTTTCTGCCTCTTTGTAGCTCCCTGCTGTTTGCTTTAAATCCCGGCTCAGAGCTGTGCAAATCCCAGGGGAGCTTTGAGGCATTCAGTGGAGTCCCTGAAGAGGATCAGCTTCCCTGGAGCCCTGATAATTATCCCACAGCTTAGAATTCCCAAGAGGGGAGCTGGCAACAGCTTCTTTATATCTTCTTAACGTGATGCAGACAGCAACAAAAGTACAAACCAAGGACAGATTACCTGGGGCTTGAGTGCAAAGGGAGTTAGGGTCCTTACTCTTTCAGCTTCCCCTCCAGAGTGTCAGCATGAGAAATACATTGGCTGGAAACTGAGGTCACTTTGTGGTGGGCTGGCCAGCTGTGTAGATGAGGGGAGAGCAGTGGATGTGTTCTCCCTCAGCTTTGGCAAGGCTTTTGAGCACTAGCATCCTCACAGGTACGTGTGGGTTAGATGGGCAGAGAGTGGCTGGGAGGTGGATTGACATTGGCCTGAATGACAGAGCACAGAGGGTTGTGAGCAGCTGTGCAGGGCCAGTTGGAGGCCTGTGGCTAGTGGTGGTCCCCAGGGATCACTGCTGGGTTCAGTCTTGTCCACCAGTTCCATCCAGGGCCTGGATGAAGGAACAGAGGGTGCCCTGAGCAGGTTTGCTGAGGTGGTTCTCACCTGGGTTTAACATCTGATGAGGCTGCACCTCAGCAAGCACCTGAAGCTCGTGCTGCTAAGGTTTGGATGCATGTGTCCTGTAGCTAGCTGGCTGTCCAAAGAGGTCTGTAGCAATTTAGTGCTGTAAGGCAAGTGGCTGGTAACAAACAAAGCAATCGAAACTCTGTGGCCCTGCTCTGGCAGGGGGGTTGGACTCAATGATCTCCAGAGGTCCCTTCCAACCCCTAACATCCTGTGACCAAGCCTTGTGCTAGGCAGTGACAGGCAAGAGGTACCAGGCTCTTGTGTGCCATTATCCCCCTCCACTGATCTTCGGGGGGCCTTGCTTGCCATGTCTCTCTCCACAGCACGAGCATTGTCCTCTTCCTACTACTCTGTCAGCTACCACTGCACTGCCACAGCACTTGGCTATGGCACAATGGGGACAGCAGCCTTGCTCCTGTGACTGTCACAGTGCAGCCTCCTCCTGCAAGAACACTGACCTCACTCTGTCCTTGTGATCTCAACGGCAGCAGAGCATGCAGGGACAAGTCACTGCCTCCTTCCAGTGACATGCTGCTGGAACAAAGGACCAAGCAGTAGCTCATCGTATCTGTGATGAAACAAAGAGGAATTCAGTCAGAGAATTCATTGGGAAATTAATGGGAAACCTTGGAACAAATCTGGTCCTGGGGAGGAAGCAAAACTGGAAAGCTGATTGCCTTTTCCCAATTCAACTCACTCAGCACCAGCTGAAAAACACAACCAACGATCACTTAAATAAATGCATCCCAAATATGCAATCTGCTCATCACAAGAACAATGAACACCACTGGACAGCTAACATTTGAATGCTGAGTACATTTTGTACTCATTGTAGTATTTTATTATGTCATCAAGTGGAGGGAAGCTGTCAGTGCTCTCACAAACTCTGCACACAGTAAATGCCTGAGAGATTGTTGCCATGAGTACTATCTGCCAAGCAAATATCAGCACCTCCATTATTGTTTTCTTCCAGCAAATATAGAACCAGCCCACAAAGAATGACAGTGGAAGAGCACTGCCATCTCTACAGCTCTGCTACTCTGCCAGGGAAGGATTCAGCCAAACACCCAGATGGTGTGAACCAACACAGCTCCACTGACTCCTCCAGAATTAACCTGCTTTAGATCATCTGAAGACCTGGCCTTGGCCTCTTCTCCCCAGTGGCAAGTGGAGGGATGAGGGGCAATGGCCTCAAGTTGTGCCAGGGAGGTTGAGATTTACTGAC